>JADKXX010003294.1:0-119273 GCA_017310255.1 Butorides virescens | reverse complement strand
TTTTAATGAGGGCTATGGTTTCCAGTGATGAGTTTGGAAATCCACCATATTCTGCCATTGATGATTCCCCTTTCCTAACCTTTAACCTGATCAAAGTCAGTATAAATCTAGTAACTGCAGACAGAAGAGTTATTATTTTTCTTTGAAAAATACATTTTTTACAAGATTGGACAATTATTCACCTTTCTGTTGACAAGTGTAGGCTTGTTAGATGTCCTTTCCTGGTACACAAACATTATACTGCTAATTGGATCTGCTTTAATATTTAGCTTTTACCAACAAGAGTATGAATATACCAAAGGAACTACAGAAAAGATATCAGAGCCAGTAAGTTAGCTTCTTTAGACATCTTCACCCTTTTTTCCCCTTCTTTTATCATAATGAAAACATATGTCCATTTTTTATTATTATTTTTTACTCTTACAAAAAAAACCCCTTGTGAGATTAAACGTTTCCTTTGGATATAAATCTGCACAAGAGCTCACAGGGGCTTAGTGACATTTATTGACGAAAACTTTAGAAAAGACTTTTTTGTTTTGTTTAAATTGGAGAAGCCATTTTGGATCAATTTATGCCTAGTAAATCCATCCTGGTTTGATTTCCTCCTGATCAGCTAGTCCTTTTTGCTTCCAAAAAGAAGTTATAGTAACTGAATGTTAAAGTAAGTAAATAAATGTACATTCTTAGTCTTAGTCTTATTCTTCTTACTATTATTAATTATATTATTATTATTGTTATTATTATTGCAGTAGCTTGTTTCTTGTTTAGTTACTACATATGCAGATTTTAAGCTTATATGAAGATCTTGATCTGAGCACTCTTATTACACAGTTGCTTGGGATTGTGAGAGATTCTGTGTGACATGAACTGTGCCAAGAACATCCTCCAACTTTTCCTCTTCAGTGAAAAGCTTTGGACCCTGTGTCTTCATGAGGAGACTACTTGTGGCCCAGAACTGGTCAGAGGCTTCCAAATATGACTCTGTTATAGCATTCTGCACACAGCCCAGTGGCATCACATTGAGAAAGAAACTGCATACAGTACCATGAGTGGTGCAGAAGTGGAAAATGACGGAAGTCACTTGTTGGTTCACAGTACGAAAAAAATTACTAAATTTGCTGGGTAAGTGGGCTGGTGAAAGGGGCATGACCACCTCTACAGCTTCTGCCAAAGCCTCTGACATAGCTGCAACCCAAACCTTCTACAGAAGTAGACCGAAATATTGATAAATCCTTTACAGTGGAAAGAGCTGTGGTCTACAACAAAGCCAAAGGAAACACATATAGCTGCATGAGGATTAGATCTGAGCTCTCAAGGCTTCACCAAATTAGCATTTGTTCTCCAACACTTGGCTTCTATTATCAATACATGGTTACAAGAGTGCTTCCTACCCAAAAAGGAAAGGAAAAAAGGGCTTATTTACTGCAACTCCCTATTCTATAATACCTAAGAATGGTCAAGCATTATAATATTTATCTTAACTCAAATAACTAGGTATGCCATTCAAATACCTTAACAAAATATCTAAGCCTTTCTTTGAGGTGTCTTATACTTGAACTAACTAATAATCAATGTTTTATGTGTCAGATATATGCCTAAGTAATTTTAGGGTTTTTATCCCCTCTCACAAAGCACATCTGCATTACACCTTTCTGAAAACTAAAAACAAACTTGAAGAAAGAACTGTCAATCAGCAGCGTTCAACACTATGGACCTTTTTCTCTTTTTACTGAAGCCTCGGACAGGATTACATTTCTTCCATGACAGTTGAGTCTTTCAAGTATTTGGAAAACTGTAGCAATTGAATGCACAGAACACAACACAATACTCTGCCATCTGATACTGAAAATAATAATTTCCATTTTCCTGTTTCTCTAGGGAAAACATTCAGGTGACAGATGGTAATTGCTAGGAGATAAAGAGAAGACTTTATTACTCAAACAGGTCTGAGAGTGATATAGGTTTCCTAATGACTTTCCCATGGAAAGACATCTTAATAAATTGATGAAATGAACATTTTCTATGAAGATTTGCATTCTAATTTAAACTCTGATCACAATCACAAAGGCCAAAGCTCCTTCTCCATTCTGCATTGCTGTACCATGAGCTCCAACATCTAGAAATTGTCAGAGTTGTTATCATTCAAATTTTAGGTGGAATTGTGATTCTAGGAATCATAAGAACTTTCTTATAATAAGCATTGTACAAACACATAATACAGGGCAGTCCAGATGCACCTTTTGAGTAGATGAGATGATCAAAACACAGGAGGGGAAATAAGGGCTTAGAATTATTCAAGCATCAGTGACAGAACTGGGATTGTTTAAGCTCATGATAATTCATTGGATCTAGCACTTGTTATTGGAGAAAATGGTATTTTTGCTCCATCAGAAATCAAATAGTCTCTCAATTTGATCGTAGTGTCTCAAATGTCAAATCTCACCATTTTCTCTACCTCTGGGAAAGAAAGCTGTACTGCCACAAGGGTTGTACTAATAGTAGGGCTCAGTTTTCATGTATTTTGAAAAGGAAGAGAAATATTTAGTGTGGAGGGAAAAATTACTGTTTCTCTGACTTCCTATCTGCCATCATTTTAGGAAGCATTATTCACCTCCACCATCAGTGCTTTTCAACTTCTCTGTTTGCATAAGTAACATAAATGGATGTAGATATGGATTCTTCAAAAAGAGATGTGTAGGTATATATGAATTACAAAAATACCTACTGCCCCTTATACATTTTTATTGGGTCTGAAATTATATCAGCAAAACTATTACTGACAAATTGACACTCCTGATAAAAGAATACTGTAAGGTTACACATTGCTAGGAAAAGTTTTGCTATGAAGCAGAAACTAAATAAAATTTAAGATTCTGCAGCTCAGGATTTTAAATCAAGGCAGTATCCTGATCCTCAGTATTGTATCAGTATTCTACTACCTCAACAAAGAGAGAAGGAAGATAAAAAAAAGTGTTGACTTTGCATTACCAGCTAAACACTTAGCACACATGACTGGGCATGACCTTTCTGTTCAAACACATGCTCTCATCAACCAGGACAATAGAAGATGTCAGGCTGTAATGTTTGATATATATTCCGCATGCTTGGTGAGCTGGATATGGCCCATTTTACTTTCCAATGAAGTAAGCGGTCCTGAACACACAATCATTTCTGGTAATTGCTTTTTTTTTTTTTTTTTTTTTCTCCTCTCTACATTGCAATGTTGGATGAAATATTTTGGGTTTATTTTCTTGTTTTTATGTCAAAGTTTATACAGCTTTCTAACAAAGACATTTGCCTTTGTGCTTAACTTGAGGTTTCAGTGATATTCAAGGTGAGGGTAATATGAAGATAGAATGGTCTTCATGACCAAAAGTCATCAAGTGAACACCCAGGAAGTTAATGATTTTTTAAGGAAATTTCTGGTTAGATATGAAACTAACATATTTGTTTCTTATAGAGATGAATCAGTAACAGGTTGTACCATACAAAAAGATTTTACATTCAAAAATAGGAAAAAATAAAAAAAAGAGTAGGCCAAACTGCTTTCCCATAGAGGCAACCTTGACCGTGATGAGAAGACTGTAACCATTTCTCTGTGCTCTCACTGAAATCAAAATCTCAGCTGATAGTTATAAGGGTGATAAATTGCCTATTTTTTTGTCTTCCGCCCCCTTAAATCTTAAGGTTTTGATGGTGCCTTTGATCCCACCGGTGATGGAAACACTGGAGAGAAGTTGGGAAGCAATTTCTTGTATTGCACAAGGAGTTGCATCCTGATGATGTTTCTTGTATTGCATGAGGATCAGAGTCACACAGCATTAGTTTTTTCTATTTTTTTTTTCCGAGATACCACTATTCTACCTCTTCATTTGCTACCTGAAGTATTCATTCTCATGCTCTCTGACAGAAAATACAGCACAGTGGAAACAGGACTCCCTCCAGTACTTGTTCTTCCCCATCACCTTCTTTCTATATTTCATGAGTGGTACGCTTGGTCTCCACAGCCAAGCCAGAGTCAAATCTGAGCACAAATTACCAAAGAAGTGACCAATACCATCCTCAAATACAGGCTGTGAAGACATAGATCAAAGAAACATGTTTCTTTGCAACAGCTTTGCTACTTTCAGAGGTTCTTTTGGTCTCCAGCAAATCTTCAATACATCTTTGTGTTACAATGAGAAAAGCTCTATTTTCCTTCTCTGTCGTCTTTTTTTAAAAATCTTTATTCTATATAAAAACTTCAAGGTTAAGTTCATATAATAATTAAAATCATATTTTGTGCATATTATATACTTATAATCCATTTGAGGGTATCAAAATATAAGAATAATTTCACCTGCCTCCACATAATAACTCTCAGTAATGCTACATAAAAATCCTGTAAGCAATGGAACCTGAAGAATAATTTGCATTGCCACAATGTATTAGCAAAACTTGGATTGTGGCCATAATGTTGAAGTCCTGGCTATATTTTTTGCTGGAAGTGCAAAGTTCTGCAGTGACAAATACAGACTTGGATGTTGGTTTGGCTTTGCATTTTATGCAAAATATGGCATTTCAGAAGATAATGTCTCCAGGCCAACAAAGCAGGATTTCTAGCCAAATTCTGACACAGTGTGATCCAGGAGTATTGTGAACTATTTATGTGAAGAAAAACAGATATCTTCAAAATGAAATCTTCTCACAGCTTGATTGGCCAAGAAATGCTTCTAAAGAGGTGCTTATCAGACACTTCTTATAAGCACAGGTTTTTTTGATTTTCATCACTTCATGAATGATTCATAATAGGGGCTCAAACCAGTGTCTGTAGGAGTCAAAAATGTTTCTGGCACTGTAGTGATCTGTGATAGGTTGTTATCCTTTTTTACTTTCAGTGTACTGCATCAGAGCACAAAGACCAAATCCCAACCATGAAAAGAACGACAAGTCTGATCCAAGCAGAAGACATGCTCCTTTGGAGAAGTCAAATACCCAGTATAGGTCCCAATGTCTCATTCATTGTTGCTTCTTTGCTTGAATGACTGAGAACTACATCTCTACGATATGCAAATTAGATTACTACAAAAGAAATATAGTTGAAAACAACCAGAAACCCAAGCAAAAATTTGGTGTAAAACTGGAGAAATCATATGTAACGCATCAGGGATCAACACAATGAATGTAACAGTGAAAGTGAATCCAGAAAACAAGACAGACATAATTGTCAGATATGAAAAGTAGTAAGGCTGACAGAAGACAAACTTGTTCTTAACGTGATCACCTAGAAGTATATTCAACTCAGGTTTTTATGTGGCCTGTATTTTATTCTGAGAGGGAGATATCACACAATCTGCTCTAAGAAAGGTTGTTATCCCCTTTTTAGACAGGACTTTCAAGGCAAGAGTTTCTCAAAGTCTACCTAAACTGAAGCTTCAGGTTAGTTTAGATACAGATCCACATTATGGTTTTCTGCATCACTTTGTTCTCCAGGTGTTCTTCAGGTTCTCCTGTCCTATCGCTAGGTATTTGGGAGAAGAGACAAACACCCACCTCACCACAACCTCCTTTCAGGCAGTTATAGATGGCAATAAGGTCTCCCCTCAGCCTCCTCTTCTCCAGACTAAACAACCCCAGGTCCCTCAGCTGCTCCTTATAAGACTTGTGCTCCAGACCCCTCACCAGCTTTGTTGCCCTTCTTTGGACACACTCCAGCACCTCAGTGTCTTCTTTGTAGTGAGAAAATCTACAGTGAAACAAGAAATAGAATCCATGTGTCTCAAACCCCAATTTATAATCTTAACACCTACACCATACTTTGCCTTTGGGGAAAAAAAAAAAACAAACAAACCAAAACAGAACAAAACCAAACCCACTGTTCTGTGAGGGTTTTAGCACCTCCCTTCTAGAATCAGAGAGGTGATTATTCTGTCATAGATTTTCTGGCATTCATGTATTCTAAGACTGCAAAATAAGGCTCATTCCTGCAACATAAACTTCATTGTATTAAGTACACATTTAAATGTCTGTGTGACTGAGGTTTAAGAAATTAGACAGCACTATTTTTGTATTCATGCCCCTCATTCTCCCAAAACATCCTACTCCTTCATGCCTTCCCACTATTTTTTTCCATTCACTTGTGTTCTCAGTTGTCAGGATTGAAAGCTCTTTGGGATATTAGTTTACTTTTAATTTTATTATTTTTTTATAAAGTCTAATCAGCTAGTAGAATTTTGCAGATTATATTAAAATACATAAAAATTGTAGCAAAAACACAACCATTCACCTCCAGAGAGGGAATTGAATGAGACCATATCAATAAATCTCTAAAGCAATACTGGTATTAGTAAATTAAACATTTCCAGGATGATTTTCTGATTCTGAGACCATCTGTGTCCACACAATTAAAAGCTAAAACTGCATAGCTAAATCCAAAGATGTTTAGCAATGCTTTCAGATCCATGAAAGCTACTAAACTGTGCTCAAAAGCTTATTCAGACAGTGACAGTTGTCCAAAACTAAAACCATATCTAGGACCATTCTAACAATTCAATGATTGAACAAGAACATTTCTTGATACTGTTCAACTTACTATTCTTGACATAGCCTAGAGATGCAAAAGGTAACAAAAAAAATCTGTGATAAGAAGCCATTTAAAAGTAAGAAGCAATGGTCAGTGTCTGACACACAGGAAATCTAAGCTGAAGTCTGCAAACTCACATCTTTATAACTCAACTTGGAAGAACCGTTCAATGTTTCTCTGCTCAGGACAGCATTAACCTGAATAGTTCACTTTTCTTTTCTTGCTCTTGTTGTTTTTCCTCTGCTTGAGAATGACACGTAAGACTACCTTGTGTAAATACTGCAGGCCATGACAGCAAGAAATTCAGCATTTGAGGAAAAAGGTTTTCTGAAGGACCAGACTTCTGCCCTGTGAAGTGAGTTGTGACTGAACAAAGAGAGCAGCAATAAACCTACAAGAAAATACATTTACTTTTGAAAAAATATGGTTGTGGACACTACGTATCTCAGCAGAATGATGCAGTGATATTCTGTCTCCAAAGACAAGCTGAGATCATAAACATCTCAGCTTTGTTACTAATAAGACTGAGTTTTTAATTGAGGTTTGATGACATGGAACTTACACTGGTGCTCTTAGAAAAAAAAAAAAAAAGCAAACTTTCATATCTCAGTGAGCTCCTATTCTCAACTGCTGGCACTCAAAGGCCACCAGCCCAAAGCATTTGGTTGGGATATCCTGGGAAGACCTGAGAGCACTCTGAGACAAGAAGCTCATGTTATTAATTTAGGCTCAGTTATTTAAGAATTAATGAAACATCAGCCACAATACAGAGCCAGGACAAAAGAAGAAATGATGAGAAAGAAGCCCACCGAGTGAGAAACATTGTTGGTAGTCTCAAGTGAAGCTCACCTATGTAGAAATATGTGGGCCCTCTTGCTTTAGAGAAAGACGTATATATGTCTTTTAAAGAAGGATAGACTAAAAAAAAAAAGATTGATGGCAAAGCTATGGCTTTTTTCCCATTCCATTTTCCTTCCTTCTCTGTACTCTAAGCCCAAACATGCCTCCAGGCACTGCGCCTTTTGGCACATGTGACATAAGACATACAGAATATGTTTGTCATAAATGTTGATAATTTTAGAATCCTACCCAAAAAATCAGGAGAGCAATGTTTATATGCCTTTGAAAAATTTTAAGGTAGTACTCGCTGGAAGATTTCTTATCCAGGAAATGCAAGTAACTATTTTCATCTTTATTTTCCCAGAAGCATTACCTTAGCACTTGAAGACTCGACCCTACTTACATGCAGCATTCTATTGTTTTCTGCCAGGTCTTCTATAACTGTTATGTACATGCTGGTATGTTTTGCATTTGAATACAGAGTATTTGGAAAAGTTTATATAAAAGTAAAAGACATGGTTATTTTGAACCCTGGGGATGGGCATGCTGTGGAGTGAAGTTTCTAAGTGTGGCAGATTCACAGCCTCACAAAGAAAGGAAGTGAGGGAAGAAAGACAGCCTTTGACAGCAGGAAAAAAATGGAGGAGATTCAGCAAAAACAAACCCAGCTTTGCCTTAATGCAGTTCATCACACCATCAAAATGAATCCCTGTGTCATGGTTTAACCCCAGCCAGCAACTAAGTACCACCTAGCTGCTCCCTCACTCCCCCTGAAGTGGGATGGGGCAGGCACTCAGAAGAATAAGAGTGAGAAAACTCATGGGTTGAGGAAAAGACAGTTTAATAGGTAAAGAAAAAGCTGTGCATGCAAGCAAAGCAAAACAAGGAATTCATTCACTGCCCATCAGCAGGCAGGTGTTCCATCATTTCCAGAAAAGCAGGACTCCATCCCATGTAACAGTTATTTGGGAACACAAACACTGTCATTCTGAATGTTTTCCCTTCCTCCTTCCTCCAGCTTTTATTGCTGAGCATGACGTCATATGGAGTGGGATATCCCTTTGGTCAGTTGGGGTCAACTGTCCCAGACATGTCACCTCCTGATCTCTTGTGCATCCCCAGTCTCCTTGCTGGTGGGGTGGTGTGAGAAGCATAAAAGGCCTTGACTCTGCGTAAGCACTGCTCAGCAATAAGGAAAACATCCCAGTATTATCAACACTGTTTCCAGCACAAATCAAAATCATAACCCCATATTAGCTACTGTGAAGGAAATTAACTATCCCAGCCAAAACCAGCATATCATGGCAAACATGGGACAAAACTTCTGAACGCAGAAGGAACCTTTGGTGGCAACGAAGCATCTGCTGTACTGAATGCACATAGATACACCAGGGGCATAGGAAGAGCTGTTTAAGGAGATAATAAAAACTACCTAGCAACCAGTACACTGCTGAAAATTAATTACTGCCTCACAGACCACAAAATGAATACCCTAGGTTTCCTGAGCCACAGTATAAGTCATATAAGTTTATTGACTTTCTTCTATTCAGCAGTGATATTTTGGGCCACATTATACATGTTATTTGCTTTATCATAACAGGTGCCAATTAACAAATTTCTTAATATGCTACAGGACCATATAGCGCCTTTACTAAGCACTGTAGGGGCCCATTACACTAATGCTAAAGACATTAGTGAAGTCTACAGTGGCACAAAAGTTTCTGCAGAACACAATAAAGTGTAATATTGGGACCCCTCAGCTACTTCTGGGCAGATTGATGTATCCCTAAAGCATGATGCCCTACCACCCACTGATTATAATGAGGGTCCTGAGGGCAAGAGAGAAAACTTGGAGCATGAAGACTTATCACGAGGCTTCTGCCTCTACCAATTCAACGCTGTGAGTTGTCTGTTCCTAATTTAACTTGCTTCCTTTGTATTGACAAAGCCTCTTGTCATGTTAGCTTTCCATTTACACAGATGAAAATAAAGATGAATGCTTTTGTAAGAGCTGGAAACTTTTCAAATAGGGATGGGCATTTAGGTCGGTGTTTGTACAGCACCTACTACAATGAACAATTGACCCATGCCCAGAAGTCCTAAACTTTGTCACATGAGAAATAATAACTGATACTACAGTTATTATGTGCTTTGTTTTAGAATTATTATCTACTTTGCTCATAGCATCAGTCATATAGTCTATTCCTCAGTAGAGAGGCATAAACAAAGACAAAGTAAAATAACAACAGCTGCCAATTTAGGGTTATTTCCACCCATGAACTTATGTTCCCAATGTACTTTTCGCACTTATTTATTCTAGGGTGGGAAGCAAGAAGTAAAATAAATTATACCCCTTCTGTTTCCATACATTGAGATCTTTGTTTATCAGCACTAAACTAGTGATTTAGTCAACCCAGAAGGGTGCCAAGAAGCTTGAGCAGCCCAGAATAAGTGAAATAATAGCTACCAAATGGAAGCCGCTTAATAGGAGCTGGAAAGAAAGTCATAGACTTGCTGGAAAGTTGTCAGAGAAAAGAGATACTTACTGTTCTTGACCAATACTTACTGTTTTGACTTGTATTGGTAATATTGCAGAAAATACTTTTGAAGATCTAGAAACTCCTTCTCATACAGTGATTCCCATAATCCAAACCCACATTCCACACTTCTGGGCCACCATATTGCAGCCAGGTCATGTAAAAATAGTCTTCCTCCACCACAACACAGAAAAGGTCTCATTACCTCATGCACCCAAAGAATTAGAGTAACAAGGAATCACGAGAGAATTATCTCATTTCACAAAGACAGTCAAAATGTCATGGTTTTTTCCAGTTTACCAAAGATATTTAAATGGCTGCAGCCCCTAGTGTCTGAGAGCTTAATAATCTTCTAACATTTACCTTAATCACAAGTCTGCAAGATGCAAAAATATAAATTTACCTATTTTATTAGTGGTTCTTTTTCTAATATTCCATATGGGTCTAATTAATGATTTTGCCACTGTTGAAGAATATTTGATAATCAAAACATTGGCTTTTTTTCTTTTTTTTTTTTTTTTTTTTTAATTGGCTATTGCTGTTTTCCACAGAAACACAAATATTTCACTAAAATTATTGATGGGAAGATATCTGAAATCCAGGGAGAAATCTCTGCACGCTGTAGCTACATCTTCACCAATAAACTATGTGTACCCTGAAGCATTCCCAGACACTGAGATAAGCTGGCAAGGAGACCTGCATCTACGCTAATGAACTGTCAGTCACCAGAAGAGCTCAACAGCTTGGAAACTGCCTACTGGGATCCCTGGAATTGTCTAATTGCTAAATCTTACCCAGGAACCCTTTGGGACAGTGCAGTTACACTGGGCCAAAATCACACCATAAAAAAGTTTTGAAATACTACTAGTACAGATATGTGACTCAGCATGGCCTGAGAGAACCCGGAATAAAAATACCTGACATTTTGGGAGTAATCCAGTTTCATTTTCTCTCTCTCCATCACATAGACACAGAAAGCAGAGGTAGGTCTGAAAGATCTCACACTCTACTCAATTAGCAGAGGATAAAGGAGCAAGACTACAAGGTGCGGTAAGAAGGGCCTGTGTGAATATCATGAGGTTCAACAAGGCCAAGTGCAAGGTCATGCACCTGGGTCGGGGTAACCCCCAGTATCAATACAGGCTGGGGGAAGAAAGGATCGAGAGCAGCCCTGCCGAGAGGGACTTGGGGGCTCTGATGGATGAAAAGCTGGATATGACCCAACAATGTGTGCTGGCAGCCCAGAAGGCCAACTGTACTCTGGGCTGCATCAGGAGAAGCATGGCCAGCAGGTCGAGGGAGGCGATTCTGCCCCTCTACTCTGCCCTGGTGAGACCTCACCTGGAGTACTGCGTCCAGTTCTGGAGCCCTCAGCACAAGAAGGACATGGACCTGTTGGAGCGGGTCCAGAGGAGGGCTACAAAAATGATCCGAGGGCTGGAGCACCTCTCCTATGAGGACAGGCTGAGAGAGTTGGGCTTGTTCAGCCTGGAGAAGAGAAGGCTGCGGGGAGACCTGATTGCGGCCTTTCAGTACTTAAAGGGGGCCTATAGGAAAGATGGTGAAAATCTTTTTAGTAGGGCCAGCTGTGTCAGGACAAGGGGTAATGGTTTTAAACTAAACAGGATAGGTTTAGACTGAATATAAGGAAGACATTCTTTACAATGAGGGTGGTGAAACACTGGAACAGGTTGCCCAGAGAGGTAGTGGAGGCCCCATCCCTGGAAACATTGAAGGCCAGGTTGGATGGGGCTCTGAGCAACCTGATCTAGTTAGCGGTGTCCCTGCTCACTGCAGGGCGGTTGGACTAGATGACCTCTAGGGGTCCCTTCCATGATTCTATGATTCTACGATGTACAGATAATGTTCTCAACAGAAATACATATTATCATTATATAGAAAATTGAAGTGAATTAGATAATTACTTTAGTTTATTTATGATAGGAGCCAGTTTTCAAAAAATATTTTCTGCTAAAAAAGAATCTGTTTTTTTGCCAGTCACCCCATAGAAATAGAAATAGAAATATAGAAATAGGAATAGAAATTACTCTCCCTTCTTCTAAATCATATGGGATCAACCAACAGACATTCACAATGAGTGCAAATACTCTTGTGGATTGCTTTGTTTGTTCATTTGTTTGTTTAATTACAAGATTTAGTATAGGATGTAAAAGTTTTTGAAAAAATATTTCTAATTGGAGATATCTTTGAGAAAATAGAGAAAATTTGAAACTTTTTTTATTATGATCTATTTGATTTGAAATTGAATTAAAAGTACATCATGTTTACTGTAGTGGGTGCCTTATACTTCCTTTTGTTTTCAGCATGAATCTGTCTCATAGAATGCATCAATGCCTCTGCTTTGGGTGAAGAGAGATATTGTATCATGCATGTTTCACCCTCTGAGAGTGTCATGGGAAATGTGTCTTTGTAGGGAGCCAGACCAGTGTAAGTATGAGATAACTGAAATAAAATTGCTGTAAGGTTCTATGGCAACAGTTTCTGTATGTGGGATTTGTCCTAGACAATTAAAATGTTCTGTATGAAGCAATTTTTATTAAAGGTCTGTTTGAAGTTCTCAGACAAGCTTTGTTGGAGAATTTTTTGAGCTGCCTTAAACAAAAAACTTCTGTTATTGGAAAATCAGATTGGACATTCCACATGATAATCCCCCCCAAATGATTTTGTATTATTTTGCTTTATCTGATATTGGAATTTTTTTTTTTTTTTTGCTAACACTCCTACAAATATTTTTCCTTTTAGCCTGACTCTCTTCCCCCATTGCTGTCTTCCACCACACACAGACAAACCTACAGTAAAAAAAAATCTGTTATATAAAATATGATTCCTATCTTCTTTTATTGCTGTTACTGTCAACAGCAGCATTTTCCCTCAAAATCGGCTTCATCTACAGCTGTTTACCATAACATTTAGCTGAGAATTTTATATTAATTATGAAAAATACTTCCAAACCCCCACTACAATTCCAATACATTAGGCCACATGAAATAAATAAGCCCTATTAGTTCCACTGATTGAGATTAGATTAGCATGTGGTGTTTATAAAATGATCTAAGCACATAATACTGATACAACAAAAAGGTTAATTTTTTCTGAAATCTTGGAGTCATGCTAAAAGCTGCCTATGTCTTCATCTGAAAAAAGCCTATATCTTTTCTTTCAATATAGTGCTTGGCTGCATCAGATTTGCTAAAGTACCAAGAGTTGTTCACCTCTAGAAGAAGGAGACTGAAACAGACGGTTGAGAAATGTTCAAGAGCACTCAAAGGCGCTTCCAGATGTCCAGTAATTAGTTGTGTTACTGAAAGCCAGGAGGCTCAGATCTCACATGCAAGCTGTAGTCTTTCCTTGCCTGTTCTTTAGTTTGTGTTACCTGAAATTAGACAACATCTTAGCTAAAAATCTTTACAAACATGCATTTTTTAATCTTCCTGTCAAAAGCATAGTCAGGGAAGAAATGAGTATGCAACAGTTATGTAATTTAGAGTATATGCAAAGGAGGAAATGTAGAAGAACTGGCCAGGATTATGAGCTGAGCATTTTTGACTGTTTGGAAGCACCAAGTAAGTAAAAAAATCTGTAAGCCCCAACATACTAATTTTAGAGTACAGAAAGCTGGGAGTTATGATTGTTTTGATCATTGCTACAAACACTCAGTTGAAATGGAGGAAGCTTTTAGTGAATTTAAGCCATCAAGGGAAGAAGAGAGAAGGTTGAGATAATTGGAGAAGAGACAGTCAAAGAGGGAAGAGAAAGAGGATGGGATTGACAGGTTTTAGATCTGAGGAAAGCTTATGGTCATGGAGGAAGAGGAAACAAGAATCAAGAATGAGTTTCTGTTGAACAAATCAAGATTTTTATGGTGGAATGATCAGAACTCAATGAAAGCCAAATCTGAAGAATAGTAGCTTGTTCTCAAGAGATGACCCAATGCTGCAGGTCAGATGAACCAATACAGAAATAAGCCAGTAGAGCTGCAGCCTTTCAGTCCTGTTAGCTAACTGTAAACATGAAGAAAGGCAATCTGAACATGTATACTTTTTGTCTACACAAAGAAGTCCTATGTACCAGATCCAGGGATCGTTCAACAACTCCTTACACATTGCTTGTCACTAGGCACTTGGCTGACAAGAAATCCATTCCTTTGATGCATTTGTGTGTCATCTTTTAATATAATAGACCAAAGTTCATGTTTGCTGTGGATAAATGTATGATGATGAAATGGAACATAAGCGTCTATTACTAACACAACATTTTAAAAAGAGTATCACATTTCTCCTACAAAGACAGACAAACTACATTTATCTTACTGTGGACTGTAGGTAATGCTTACACATACTACTGTAAAGCCTCCGTGCTTTAAAAAAAAATCCATTTAATTAATACTAGAGCAAAGCCTGAAGGTAGCATACACCCTGACAAGTAAAAAAATCAATAAAGGATGCAGGATTTCTGCAGAAACACTGATAATTCTTGTAGTATTTTTAAGAGTTACAAGGAACTGCTTGCTTGGTAGAGGAACAAGTGAGATACATGACTGAATGTGATTTACTAAAGAGGTAGAATGAGGCAGTTGCAGTGATTTTTCATTTCAGTTCTAGTATATTAAAATATTACAGTGAATTTATTTGCATAACTTGATTCAGTATTATTAAACTTAATTTATACGTAAAACTTGACTGTTTTCTTTTTTGCTGCTTTTTATAACAAGAAAGGAACTGTGTATTTCTCATGAAATGAAAAATGGAGTTCTTGCGCTCCTCTATTTTTAACACCATTTCTTTGAAGAAATTGTGCAGGGAAATCTGTTAATTGAAAATACTGACAGGATCCCCAGAAGGCAAAAATCCAACTGAAAATTAGTCAAAAGTTTTACTGAAATATCAGAAGTTCTTGAAACTAATTAACTTCTCTTTGTTGAATGCATACTAATGGAATGAAACTGTTCCATTCAACACTTCAGCGTAGCTGAATAGTTTTCTAATAGATTTTTTCTCAGTAACTGTTATCTTATGAATATCTTGCCAGCCTCACTCTGCCTGAATAGAGCTACAGACTAGTGGCAGTAGTTAAGGATTTATTTATTGAAATAAAAAAAAATTAAAATATTCCCATCAAGATGTGCATACTCCTTTGTCCTTCTGGACTTCCTTTTAATTTATTTTTTTTCTTCTTTTTTCCTCTGGGCAGGGGGCAGTTGCTTGTGCTTTTGAAGGACTAAAGGTCCTTCCTAGCAAACAGCTCAGTTTGAAAAGCAACCTGCTTCCTAGGTGCTGACTGCATGAGTCCCATTGTACCCCATGCAGAGAGTAGCTTACTGCTGCACAAAAACTGAACTGTAAGCCTCCTTGATGTGCACAGTGCTGATCTCGGGCCCAGAGTATAATTAGCATCTGTCATATAGCCAAGGCACCCCAAATTAAACTAAGTGTCAGATCAATCATTAATTTCTAACCCAATGTAAGGAGGTTTTTATATTTATTCTTTGTTCTCAGCAAGTGTAGTATGATTTCAGGGGGGTTTTAATGGATTTTTCTTTTTAAATCTCATGTCCTAAGGAACATTTCTTTCTGTCCATGTTGCTGGCTGTAGAGTAGCTCAAGTGTAGCTGGGATGCTAGCTCTGAGATGGTCACAAACACCCTACAGACCTGCTGCAGATGGTCCCAAACACCCCACAACTCAGGTCAGACTCAGCCAAACCCTCTGAACAAAGCCTGAGCCATGTGCAGTCGTGCAGTTTACCTGGGATAACCCTCTCCAGAAAGCTCCCAAACATGGCTCATGGCAGTGATTTTTGGCACAAGTTTGAGCATTCTTGACGTAACTAAAGGGTCAAGCTCCGTTTTGGGAGCAGACAGACTCGTGTCCACCTGACAGAGCAGAGTACAGAACAACAGTCAGTGACTGTGTCAAATATTTTGAGCCACACTGCTACATTTCATAATGAGAATCTAGAGAATTATTTTGTGTCTGGTTCCAATAGAGCCCTAGGCCATTTAATCTTATCCATCATTGTCTGGAAAGGATTGTGTTACTGATACACAAAGTAAACATCCATCAGTCTATCCCAGGGATCCAATGAACTTAAACTATTTATGAAAGATACTGTATTTGCACCCAAAATCAAATAATTGATCACTGTGTAGGTTACATCTGCTTCACTTTTCATGAAGTTCATCACACAATAAAACAAGTTCATTAACCAAGTGAGGATTATTAAAATATTCCTTTAAATATTAAATGAATAATTTGCATTTCATAAGTATAATGCTTTTGTCCTTCCAGTGCAGTGTTACTTGTTATATATTTATTATGCTGCAGTCTAGTTTCCTGGCAAAAATATTTCATTAGCCAGACTTCACTGAGCTTCAACCTTTCTTCCTATCAAGTACGAGCTCACATTACAAATATGACCATTTTCAGCTCAGGGGAAAAATAAAAAAAAAAAAAAATAAAAAAAAAGGAAAACCAAAATAAACCCCAAACAATAAAAGCAACTCCCAAACCAGCCGAACAAAAAAAATCCCCTACCCTCAAGCAATGCTTTTTTTTTGCAAATGCTTCCCAGTGAAGATCATTTAGGAATAGTTGTTTATTAATAATAATTCTCAGAATATGCTCAGATGACTGGGGTGTAGTCTACGTCTATACTGTGTGCTGGCCTAGACTTAGCCTGTCTGAGCAGGGTACCTTGTGATGATAGCTTGGACCTGGAATGGACCAAACCTGAGCAAGCTCCTTGCTTTAGCAGTACTAAGTAGAGGAGCAGCCACAGCTTGTGTGCTAAGCAGATTGGAGTCTAGCTCAGACAAGTCTTGATCAGACAAAGGACAGGAAGACGCGAAAATGGAAGTGACTCATCTGAGGTTATATGGCAAAGATAAAAAGCAAAGGTCTTTTTAGTCCCCTTTCTCAGGTCACCAAGCCCCGCTGCCCTTCTCCTTGGAAATGTATTCTGGTCTTTCGATTTGATAATGTCCTTTCAGAGCATGGGATGATGTCAGCTGATTAATGTTGCAGACAGAAGATTGCAAGATCACCCAAGGTTAATATGATAAACAATTAGAGAACTTAGGATGCAGCAGAAATCATATTGTCTGACAACTCTCTAATTGTAACAGTGGTGTAACTCTGAAACAACCCCCCTCCCCAAATGCACACAGTCTGCTTCAGCATCAATAATAATTCACATCTCAGTGCTGTCAGAGATAAATATTGCTGATCTCAAGGCCACTGAAATCATCCTGAACCAATAGCTACAGCTGTCAGTGAGAGAGACAGAGTGATAGAGGAGACAACACCCAGAGAGCAGTTCTTAGCTTGCATTTGCCACCAAAGCCCTTTTAGTTAAGTGAAAGAAAATACTGACCATAATGCCTACAACTGAGTTCCTAACTCTGCATATTGGGTACCCTAACAAGAGCTTTGTGTTAGGTGCCCTGGTAGTTCACAGACCTCAATTAAGTTAATATGACTTAATGTCTATCCAGTCAAATTATGGATGTGAGCACTTCAGCAATTCAAGCTACTCCCTCCTCTTGAACAAGATTTTGAAGAAGGCAAGAAAAGCCTAAAAGACTGTCAGTACACACATGAAAGCAAGACTGGGGAACAGAACAGTGAGAAAAGGGAGTGCAACACCGAGTGTACTGACACGGGGTAAAGGAACTGAACAGACATTACAGTAATGGGCACAAAGGTGTTCACAGAAACAGCTATAGGTTAGGGCAGTGGTTCAGGAATGCACAGCATCAACATCTCTATTCTCCATCCACTTTAGATCTATTAAGTAAGTGTCATTGTCCAGTTTTAGTGTTCTGTAGGCTTATGCAATGTCCAATGAGCTCTGAATTTAGGCTTACAATTTCCTTGTTTTGTAAATCTGCATTACAAATAAGACGACATGAGTGAAAGAGGATAAGAAACAGCTTTCTCAGAAAGGTGAAGAAAACAAAAACTGTCCAGGTTTAGTTAACTAGAATGTCTTCTTTTAGGTATTTAGTCTTTCTTAAGCAATTTGCTAAGTTTAACATTCATAAATAAAAACCTTTTCAAAAGCTGAAATTGAAAAATTAATTCAGTGTTTCTTGAAATTAAACTCTATTTCACCTGAAGCAAGGTTTTTACCAGAAGTGATTTGATGGGCCAGTCTCATTTCTTAATAAATTATTCATGCAAAAGATGGACCATGTCAAAATGCAAAGAGGAGAACATCCCAGGCTAAAAGATGCAGTGGTGTCATGGTAAATCTGCAAAGTACAGGATACATTCAGAAAAATCTCACCCTTTAAAAGCCTGAATTGCTGTGAACTTACCTGACATGGATATGAAGTAAATATGAATAATGAAATTAGCTGATTTCAGATCACATTATTTAAATATTCCTACAGAAAAAAATTACTAAAATAAAGCAAAATCCCACATATCTTAATACATGAAAAATTATTTTATACTTATTTATTTCCATCAGTTCCCTTTAAGATCCAAACAGCTGTTCAGCTAGGCGATATAGCTTCAAAGTGCCACTCTCATTTATTTGAGAAAATAAAGAAGGTTGCAAATGGCCACCTGACAATAGCTCCTTGATTTATTTATTATCAATGATGTTTGGCTAGGGAGTGATGGGAAAAGGTTTTAGCAAGATGGCACAATTCCATGCTAGAAAAGTGTTGATTATCTGTACAAATTCTGCAATAAGTAAGGAGCACTTTGATTGTATGCTGCCCTGGTTTCATCTGGGATAGGGTTAATTTTCTTCTAGTATCTGGTGTAGTGCTGTGTTTTGGATTTAGTATAAGAATGTTGATAACTCACTGATGGTTTAGTTGTTGCTAAGCAGTGCTTAAACCAGTCAAGGACTTTTCAGCTTCCGCTGCTCTGCCAGGGGCACAAGAAGCTGGGAGGGGACACGGCCGGGACAGCTGACCCCAACTGGACAAAGGGATATCCCACACCATATGATGTCATGCTCAGCATATAAAGCTGGAGGAAGAAGAAGGAAAGGGGGAACATTGGGAGTGATGCCGTTTGTCTTCCCAAGTTCACTGTTATGTGTGATGGAGCCCTGCTTTCCTGGGGATGGCTGAGCACCTGCCTGCCCATGGGAAGCAGTGAATGAATTCCTTGCTTTGCTTTGCTTGCGCATGTGGCTTCTGCTTTACTTATTAAACTGTTTTTATCTCAACCCATGAGTTTTTTCATTTTTACTCTTCCAATTCTTTTCCTCATCTCACTGGAGAGGAGTGAGTGAGTGGGTGTGTGGTGCTAAGCTGCTGGCAGAGGTTGAACCACGACACACGTATAAAGAATCAGCAGGATCTTTTACCAAGAGGAAAGAACTGAAGTCTAGCACAACAATTTTTAAACAGATTATTACTAAAATGAAGTGTAAAACCAGACAGAAGGTAGTAAAATTTTTGGTGCCTGTTTCACAAGGTTAATAATAATAATAATAATAATAACAACAATAATGTACGCAGAAATGGCTGGCTTGCTCCCAGACTGGACTCAAATACTTCTATGATAATAATATAAAGTTATGACAGGAAAGATCCTTTTGGTTAAAAAATTAATTGTTTCAGACAAGCTGTCAAGTTGTTAACACTAACATGCCCTAAATCCAAAAAGTTATATACCCAGAGACCAATATTCACACTTGATTGTACCTGACTAAGAGGTTTTCAATTCTGTAATGATTTTTGGCACTGGAAATATGCCTGCAAGGTTCAAACACTTTAAAGAAAAAATGCCTAGCAGATTCTCTGCAGGCTTGTTTGATTACAAGATCAGAGTGAATTGACTGGAGATGTTAGCAGCAGTTTTAGGTACTTGTTTTAGAAACTTTGAGAACATACTGTGAAAGACCATGAAAACTTATGAGCAACTGCTAAAATGTCACTGACAACATCCGTCTTTATCCTGGATGTTGTGTGGGTCATAAAGAGCATTCTGCCTGAGTCCCCATTGAACTATGGGAGTTAAGCAGCTTCACAAGAAAATCTCCACCCAACAAACCAAAGTAGCTTCAGTTTTTCTCAATTATGTAAAAAACCAGGAACAGTTTATCAAGAAAGAGTGTGATCTTTAAAGCTAAGGAAATACATATATCATGAGCTGTTCTAGGTCTTCACTTTCCACTTACTTAGAACTGGAACAAAAGAATTTTAGGTACAGAACTTTGTCTTTTAAAATCTGCCCTCTTTTCTCTGCTTTTCCTAATGCCAGCTGAGATTTGAAGAAGTAGCTCCAAATTGCTGTGGGGAATGCTGCTTTTGTCACACACTCAGGCTGCACAGAAATAATGGAAAGGAAACCTCATGATCCAGTTTATTGGTGTTACATCTGCTGACTGATTTCAGAAGGAGTTGGACTGTGTCACCAAAGCTCCAATCCTTTTTTAGAAACTCCTTCAGAAAAAACTCAAGCTTGAATAACAAATATGCTTACGAACCCAAATCCCACTTTAGTTATGAAGACTAGAGCTTCAGTCTCAGGCATCCTTGAATTTCAGAAATCTTTAGATTTACAAGGGTGCTAGCAATGTGGTAGCATTTTAGATGGAAGCTTCATTGCTAACTAAACTTAGCATCATCTGAAAGACCCTGCTGTGAGTCAGCTCTGCGCTGGCAGAAAACACTGATGACATCATTTCTTTAACCTCACTGGATCATATGCAGTCTACTACTGTAGGAGAAACTGGTCTTTGAAACTGGTCTTCACCTTGGAGTAAACAGGGACCAAGTGTGTAACTGGTTGGTACGTGGTCTTAACCTTTTCCCTCTTAAACTGAGCAAGACCAGCAGATACACCAATCACCTCTAGTAGGTCATCTAAATGTGACTCAAAGCATCCCAAAGTAGCAAGATGGACTTTATAGTGCCCTTTGATCAATGTGATTGCTTCACACTATAGTATAAGATCACCTTAGGACCCGTAACTTTCTTCCATTATAACCTTGCAATTTCAAAAATAATTTCACTATTAATGAAGAAAATGAAGTATTAAATTTGCCAGGGTGTCTTCAAGCAGACTCAAACTCCATGCATGATCTCACTAGCATTGGTTGGAAACAGCATGCCATCCCACATACATATATTTGTGGACATACCTCCAGTTGTTCTTTATTATATTTAAGCCCACCTGACCCCTAGATGTGTATAAAAAAGAAAAACAACCAAAAAGCCTATATATTTTAATATTCAAAAAGCATTAAAAAAATAGAATATTTAGTTGCTTCTCATGGCCAGAAGTGGCTGAGAAATGGTACCTTCTGTGAACAGATTAATCTGGAAACTTCCATCATGAGTTAGGAGACTTTTGCCAAATTACTGCAAACAAAATATGAACTTAAAAACCATTAAACAAAACCCTAACTCTACAGCAGCTGTTGCTAGCACATCAGGTATAACACAAATAGTCATAGCATGCTTTTGGCTGACTGACACAATTATAGTATGCATAAAATATTGTTAAAGACATGTCAAAGGAGTTCCTGTACATACCAAGATTGTTTCAAATGCCAGTGACTGTAAGAATGAAGCACATCAAAAGTAACAAAAACAACCAACAAATCAATAATATTTTGCCATAAATTGCAAAATTCTAGTGTTTTCTAAAGAATCATTTGGTATACAAGCCACCAGAGGCTGAAAAGGATGCACTACACCGAGAGCTATAAATAGGTTCAATAGGAAAACATTTAACAGTGTTCTGTGTAAGACTTTCTGAAGGGAAGCATATTTCATTTGTGGTGATGGAAAAAAGTCATTGTCTGTGATTTAATGACAATAAAGTCCAATGATGCTTTCACTTCTGCAAGCAGATGACAGATATAAATGCTGGAGGAAATTAAGAGAAGAGGAAAATTCACAAGTGATGGAAGACGGCATTTTGGTGTAACTTCCTTATGCTGACCCCAGGTGGGGACACACAGAATGAGGTGTTCCCTGGTATTAGATATATAGGATGAAACTGAGGCTCAGATGGAAAGCATCAAAGCTAGAAAAATCCGTGAAGTATGAATGAAGCCAAGATCATTTAACTCTAGTCACTGTAAATTAACCTTTACCCGAGCTAGGGGAAGTCTAATCATCAGTATTTCATTCTTATTATTCCTTTTCTGATGTTACAGCCTTTGAATCTTTTTCTGCATAATACTGAAGGACATATTGTATTTTCATGCAAAAGAAGTGACAATGGATGCCCTGAGTCATATGATTACATGGGAAAGAAGAAAAATTGTCCAAATAATAAAATAAGTGATAATCACAGCCCTAACCAACATTTCAAACTTACTCTGCAGACTTTGTAATGTATTGGGCCAAAATGAATGAAGGCATGTTTAGGGCAGTAATTACCTACTTTGCTTCACAGCCTGTGGCATCTCCACCTACCCAGGTGTGGTGGGGAAATAGACAGCCAACGTGCTATCCCGAGCCAATACTATATCACTTGCTAACAACTTTGCAGATAGTCAAATTTAATGAAATATCTCTTTTTAGCCCAGTAAAAAAAAAAAAAATTGTATTCATTTTCACCAAAGGATTCTATTTGCTTTTAATATAACTTATTTTAAGCCCTAAAGACAAGCTCTTTTTTGTATAAGGCTTAAAGAAAAGGTTTATATGAAGGCTATAATAAAAGAAAAACAACAACCACACTAATATTCCTCAGAAGATCAGTAAAATTTCCTTTTTATAATCCCCACAATTTTGAAACACTTGTTGACCTCAAATTTGAACAAAGCACTTCCACTTTGGCAGCAGACTAAGAATAAATAATCTTTAAAGTATTTAAATAAAACTAGCAAAAGAATTCCTGATTTTTCATATAATGGAAGCTTCCAGTACTGTATCAGGGATTAACAACAGTACATCGTGAGTCATATGGTCTGGTCCAGGACCATGATCTACTGGAGAAAAAAAGAGCATGTAGAACTGGAACAAGTATACTCCTGAAGCTTTTCAGCAGTACACACACAGGAAATCAGTGTCAACCCAAAACAAAATGTCTGGTATACATTTTGCAGCTGGAAACTTTCAGTAGCATCCGTCTTCTTAGGTATTTTAGACAAATAGAAGTAGATGGAAAAAAGTTGGGTTTTAACTAAGCTTGTAAGGAAACAGTGGCATGTTAGCTGTGCTCTGCTTTGAACAAACCCCAAACTACCTAGTCAGAAGCTGTTCCTGAGTCCACAGAGGTCACCCACAGAGTTGCACAGGAGCTGATGAAGGCTCTGGCAGTGAATGTAAAAATACAGCTTTTCTTTTGTTCTCTTGCATAACCACAAGAAGTCTAACTTGATAAGGAATTACTGTCACCATAGAAGTGACTGCCATGCCATGGTCAGCTCCCTGATCACCTCACCCAGACAGGGGGGCAAAGCTGAATGGTGGGTCAGAAGGTTTAATTACATTTAATGGTAGCACATTAAGATATTCACGGGCTCTGGAGAGCTGGCCCACTTCACTAGTGCTGCCTCAATGCTCTATTTGTTGACAAATAATCAAGGTGGATTTTTCCCATAGAAAAAGGAGTATGTTCACATACAAGGGGGAACATTGTAGGAGATGACATATAGATTCTTAAAAATAAATAAATAAAAAAATAAAATAAAATGTCATTGAGAAATGGGTAACTGAAAATACTGACAGCTACAAACATGGTGATCCAGAGGGCAGACATGTTAATCGCCTCTTGGTAGATTTTATGAAACATCTAGAAAACTGCTGAATGTTGTAGAAGAGGGATTTTTTTTTTTTTTTTTATCTTATGCATATGTGAAAAGGACTAAGGGGAAGAAAAAGGGAAAGGCATGTTAAAGGAAAAAAGTTAAGGCGTGGAAGCAACTTCCTTTTAAAAGCCTGCTCTTCTTTCATGAGCATATGCAAATATGATAACATGAAGATTTTTTTTTTTTTCTTTTAATAACTGGAAAGCTCTGAAACAAAGATGAGCCAATGCCAGATTGATGGAATCATACCACACAAGCCAAAGAGGAGAGCACACAGCTGGCATTAAACTTTGGGAGAGGGAGTGCTTGGAACTGCCAACATATGCTGGAGAAAGGAGAAGGAAAAAAAATAAGTAAAAATCTAGGATGAACCTTTATTTCCATAACTTCTGTGGTGGAACTATTCTCCCTGTGGGCTGGTTATTTTCCAGCTCAGTAAGGATGTACAAACTCCTCAGGGCCATAAGACAGCCTTTAAAGAAACCATGAAAGGCTTATGTGAAAAAAACGAGTTTTTCTGTTGATTATATTTGAACTTGTGCTGAAAATCAAAGAATATAGAAAAAGACTGCTCCAGTTATCTACAGCTGTATCTTTAACATTCTTACTAACCACTGTAAGAACCCAAATGCTGATCTAATCCATTTAGGTAATTTTTATGCATCTCTTCATCTCTGAGTGGTACAAAGCACAAACTGTCAGCCAAAGCAAAGACATTCCCCCATGTCAGCATTGAGAACCATCCAAACCACTAAACCACCCATTTTTGGCACTGTTTCATTGCATCCTCATATCTTCTCCCAGCTTCATCTCTACAGAAATAATAGCACAAGGAGAAGGTTTGACCACCTGCCAAAGTCCATGCAAATAATAATAATAAAGTAGGAAAAAAAGGAAGGTAATAGTATTTTGTTTCCATGCCTGTAAATCAAAAAATAATGTCAGCTCAAGACATCAAATACAAGACACAAATACGAATTATAATCTGATTTCAAAGTAAATTTAACTTAAGAGTTAGGGAACTGTATGTGTGTGTATAAAGCAGTGCTGCTGCCAGTCATCCCTTTTTTCTGCTACTTAAAAACTGTTACTCAGAGGGCAGTGTTTTTATCTTCTCTTTACTCCAATGACGCAGTACAAAAGAAGCCCAGTACTTATATCTGCAGTGACTGTTCCACAAATCAACTACATTGTTTCAGTAAAATAAAATTTAAAAACCCTTTAATAAAAACTAAAAGCAGTGCTTCCATACAAAGAAAATATTTTTATTGCATGATATTTCTAGCCAGGCTAAATTTTTACCTCATTTACGGAGAGGGACATTCAAGAATAGGAAAAAAACCTCAGTAATCCATCCAGTACTAGGAAATAGTATTCAACTCTTTGATGATCATTCAAGTTACAAACAATAACTAGTGAGTATATGCTCTTTCCTTTAATAGAAGGTGCCCAGTTTTCTGATTAACATTTCTTATTTTTATTGCAGTTTTGGTTTTTAAAGATGTTTGAATTTCAAGGGGTATTTAAGGAAAGTAATTAAAATTGGAATTACTTCTAAGTCACCACACCATATCCCATTTTGCCCATTTTCCATACATTGAAATGAAGCTCATGATTTTAAATTAGAATTTGCCTACACTTGAAATGGCTGTATTCATCAGTTTAAAAAAAAAGAAAAAAGAAAAAAAATAATTTTTGCATCTAACTTCACAGGAATACATAGCTAAAAAAATTCCCTCAGCTTTCCACAGAAATTATGGGTATCATTGTTTTCAAGACTACCAACTGGCATAACCATTCGTGCAAACTTTTTAATATTTTTAGGCATACCTTAGAAAAGGCAGAATGCAGAAAGGAGAATATTGGAGTGATTTGAATCAGCTCATCACAGTAGAGACACTCTAATGGTGTTCATATAATAGGACCAAAGACCTTCAAGACACTTAATTTGGGGTGGTAGATATAAGGAGTCCTGCTTGACTGCAAGGAAATGGAGATGTGAAAAATGAAATAATTTCCTGATAGAAGAGGGTACTGTAATCAAGGGATTTAGTCATAGCATTAAAAGCAAGGTTTAGGAGTATGATTTTAATACTGACTAGCAGAAATGCAAGGAAAAAATTACTTCTTATGGTTCTTATGTTTACTTGGTTGGATCTATTCTTCTTCTTTCTAGTTAAAAAAAATGTTTATCATATTGTGAGAAGGAAGCAAGGATTAGAGGAAAAGGTTATTTATATCACCCCTTGAAAGAAGACAGGTTTACTCTCTGCATAAGAGTACTAATTAAGGTTGTGTTCTGCTTTTTTTTTTTTTTTAAATAAACTTGCATAAAATTTTTGGAAAAAATGACTAATATCATCTTCATCCTGAGTTTCTTGGAAGAAATTTTTTTGTTGTATTTATAAGTATGGGGGAAAATGTTTTTTTCCTGTGTTCTTCTGGAAAAAATCTGTTATTGGTTTAGGTGTAACTTGTTAATCAGATGGAAGTCACTTTTTTTTTTTTTTTTTCTTTTTTGCCCCCAGATAAATAGCCTGAAGTTTTACTTATCCAAAATATCTGGCAGTATAAGAAGAGTAAAATTTTAACATCATCCCAAAAAATGGGAGACTTCCTGTGTGGTTGAACAATAGGGTTTTCTGCAGTAGTCTTACTGTAATTAAAGGACAGATGATCCCATATGAAATCAGAATCTTACTCTCCGAATCATCCTCAACAGCTGTTTCCAATGGAGCTGTTGTTGTTTCAAGATTTTTAAACACTTCCGTGGCCTTCATCAATTCCAGTTTAATTTTGCAGAGTACAAAAAAAAAAAAAAAAAAAAAAAAAAATCAAACACTTCAAAGCAGATAACAACTCCTGCCACTAATTCAAAGACCCTCCAACATTTATAGATATGGAGACACTTCATCCAGTTGCTACACTCAATAAAAAAATGTAAAATATTAATGGCATCATGGCAGTCTTGTCTTTAAAAGTGATCATAGGGTTTAAATAATTATCTTCAATGACAATATTATGCAATTCAATGACCTCCTCAGATATTCCTTTCATTAGCCTAGGATAGAGGGATGAAACCACTTGCCCCTACTGCAGCAGTTTATGATCACACTTCCCACTAGGGGAGATAAATTTCCATAAATACTTTCCTATTTGTGAGGTGTATTTGTAAGAGCTGAAATTTCAGTCATATTCTCCTGAAACTTTTCCCTACCTCTTCAGTAATTTTGAATTTTCAGGGTCTTTTACCTGAACTTAACAGTTGAATAATTTTGCATTTAATCTTCCCACTTATACCTGCCCTCTCTGCTTGATATATTTGCTTTGCTTTATTAAGACAATAGGAACCCCTTTTTGTTTAGGATCTTATTTTCTTATTTTTTTTTTATCCAAGAATTTAAAACTCATGACATTGTCATTCCTTCCTGGTCTTTTGAGTGAAACCAGTTGCATTATAACACCTAGGACTAGATACCATTTACTGCTTTCAGTTGAAAAAGTAACTATTTTATATTTTTCCCTCGATTCAAAGTATTTTAAGACAAATTTTTAAAAATGCAGCATTGTAAAAACACAGATAAAAGGGAAGAAATCATTCCAAGACTTGGAAGATCTTAATTTAGTTTGAAGCCAGTTCCTATAACCAGGAACAGAAAGATGACATGGCTTTTAGCATATACTCCTATATTCTACATGTCTCATCATCTATCGAGACTGAAGGTCACTCATGATAAGCTTTTGTCCTGGTTTCGGCTGGGATAGAGTTAATTTTCTTCGTAGTAGCTAGCATAGTGTTGTGTTTTGGATTTAATACTAGAAGAATACTGATAACACACTGATGGTTTTAGTCGTTGCCAAGTAGTGCTTAGACTACTCAAGGACTTTTTGAGCTTCTCCTGCTCGGCCAGGTGCAGAACAAGCTGGGAGGGAGCACAGCACAGCTAGGACAGCTAACCCAAACTGACCAAAGAGCTATTCCATACCATATAACATCATGCTCGGGGCAAGTGGGTCAGTCAGTCCGGGGGGAGAGTGGTGGCGGCTCAGGGAGAGTGATGGCAGCTTGGTACGGGCTGGGCATCGGTCAGCGGGTGGTGAGCAATTGCATTGTGCATCACTTGTTTTATATATTCTGTATATTTCTCTTACCATTATAATTATTACTATTGTTATTCTTCTCTCTTATTAAACTGTCTCTATCTCAACCCACGGGTCTTACTCTTTTTTTTTTTTTTCCAATTCTCTCCCCCATCCCACTGAGGGGGGTGTGTGGAGTGAGCAAGCAGCTGCATGGTGCTTAGTTGCCAGCCAGGTTAAACCACGACAGCTTTTCCCTTATATATTTCTGTACATTGTGTATAACAAAATTGTCTTTGACCTTGCTAAAGAATAAAATATTTGGCCAACAATTCATTAAAGTACTTTAAATGTAATTTTAAACTGAATCAGCAACATTATTTGAATCTTCCAGGAGATCAATGAAGTATCAATTCCACAAATAATTTATGTAACACCTTAAATGATCAGATAATGGCTCCCACTAACAACAATTGCAAATGTGGCTGATTGACCTCATCACAATTTTGCTTTCTGTGTGTCAGTCCTCCCCTCACTCCTCCCCCACTATTCAATCTGAACATAAATAAAGAATGTACAACTGACTACAAGTCATCTTAGTGAAGACGACTCAATAAGCCACAATTCTGAACAAGGGCTAAGTACAATACTTTTTGTAGTACTAATCTTGGGAATGATGATGCTGAAGTTTTCTGTATCAAACATGATATGTCCATGTCATTCGCAGCTCCAGGTTTTTTTGCTGCATTGAGAGCAATGCTCCCTGTTACTCTTCCAGAAAATATATGATGACACATACATGGATCTGTGTTAGGAGAGGAAAAAAACAAAAATCATAACTACACATATGTAAACTGTACTTCCCCAATGATCAAATGATTCTTTCTATAGGGTAAAAAAAAACCAAAAACAAATAAAAAACCCACCAAACTAAGCAAATAAAAACCTTCCTAATTTCAATTTCTCCTAGTTCTGGTGAGGATGGAGTTAAGCAAGTGATGCTTTCCAAATCTCCTGATAAGCTTTCAAAAAGTAAAAATGACCCTGTTGCAAATTCTTCTTTCATCTTGCAAGTTATCATTTCACTAAATTCCCTGTACCTAAGGGGTTTGGAAAAAGAAAAGTAAGCTACTTTACTTTGGTGTGTGATGCTAACTACTGCACATATCAATGTTAAGCAATATAGAAAAACTCAGCTAATTAAATTAAATACTAGATAGTTTCCTCAGCAAAGATAGAAAACAACAGAGCAGATGTAACAGCATCACCTGAAAGAACTCTGAAGGGCTTCATTACATTTTTTTTTTTTTTTATGTCTGGATTATAATGTCTTATTTAGTTTTTCATCTACTGAGGAAATTCAAAGAAAATAAGCTCAGCTGGAGGTATGGGAGTCAGCCCCACAGACAGAAGATCATGGAACAGATCCTTCTGGAAGATATGTCAAAACATATGGAAGACAGGGAAGTGATTAGAGATTGCACCCATTTTTAAAAACATTGCACTCATTTTTTAAAAGAGTAGAAAGGGGGACCCTGGGAACTACTGACCTGTCAGCCTCACCTCTGTGCCTGGGAAGAACATGGAACAGATCCTCCTGGAAGACATGTCAAAACACATGGAAGATTAGAGACAGTCAGCATGGCTTCACCAAGGACAAATCATGCCTGACTAATCTCGTGGCCTTCTATGATGGAGAGACTGCATCAGTGGACAAGGGACGAGTTACAGATGTCATCTGCCTGGACTTCTGTAAGGCCTTTGATACAGTTGCCCCAAAATATCCTTGCTGTTAAGTTGGAGAGATATGGATTTAATGGACAGATGGATAAGGAATTAGCTGGACGTCTGCATCGAAAGAGTTCAAACAGAAACTAGTAACCGGTTACCACTCAGGGGTCTGTATTGGGACAGATACTATCTAATACCTTCATCAGCAACATAGACAGTGGGATTGAGTGCACCTTCAGCAACTTTGTCAATAACACCAAGCTGAGTGGTGCAGTTGATTTGCTTGAGGGAAGAGATGCCATCCAGAGGCACTTTAACAAGCTTAAGGACTGGGGCTATATGAACCCCATGAAGTTCAAAAACGTCAAAGGCAAGGTCCTACATGTGTGTCATGTATCACTTCAGGCTGGGTGATGAATGGATTGAGAGTAGCCCTGTGGAGAAGGACTTGGGATGTTGGATAAAAAGTTGGACACAAGCTGGAAATGTGTGCTTGCAGCCAGAAAGCCAATCATATCCTGGACTGCGTCAAAAGAAGCATGGCCAGCAGGTCAAGGGAGATGATTCTCCTCCTCTGCTCTCATGAGACCCCACCTGGTACACTGCATCCAGCTCAAGAAAGAAATGGACATGATAGAAGAAGTCCAGAGGAGACCACAAAAATTATTAGAAAGCTGGAACTTCTTTCCTATGAAGGAAGGCTGCAAGAATTGGAGTTGTTCATCCTGGAGAAGAGAAGGCTCCAGGAAGACCTTACTGCAGCTGTTCAATACTTAAAGAAAGACTGAGAGAGACTTTTTACCAGTGACAGCACAAGGGGCAGTGGTTTTAAACTGAAAGAGGGTAGATTTAGATTGGACATAAGGAAGAAATGTTTTTTATTATGAGGGTGGTGAGACATTGGAACAGCTTGTCCAGAGAAGTTGTGGATATCCCATCATTGGAAGTGTTCAAGGTCAGGTTAAATGGGGCTTTGAGCAACCTGATCTAGTGAAGGCTGCCACTACCCATGGCAAGGTACTTGTACTAGACAATTTTTAAAGGTCCCTTCTGACTCAAACCATTCCATGAAGTTTAGCTTCAACAAATGGAGAGCGTATACACAATAGAAAAGACCGTTTGAACTGTATATCTATGTCACTTTTATCTGCTGCCGGTAACCCCTCAGAAAGCTGTGTAAATTGATGGAACTGTAAATAGGATGAGGAAGAGCAAAGGGTAAATAAAAAAATACATAGAAAATAATATTTTTAGTCCTGTAATATTCTAGTCTAAAAGGTATGTCACGTCTGGTCTTCTGTGCATGACTGATTGCTTTGGGTCAGCCTGTCAAAGATATTTGGCACCCAATTAAATTTACAAATTAGGTGGGTACTGAAGGCTTATTAAGATCAACTGCAAATCTCCTTAACATTTAAGACATCTCCAAAAAGCCTGGCAGGTATCTATCTGCATAATCAGGAGCATAAACAGCTTTGAAAAATATGCCATTAACCCATATCAGTGTGTTGCTATAAAAAAAGGTTTCAAGAGAATCAACAGCAGCCAGACATGGTCAAAGAGAACAACTAGTAACATGGAAGAGGTATACAGATCTTAAGGAAACAGGGAGATGATAAGATATGATGACAGAAACAAAGCTCGCTGCTATTAAAAGAAAACTAAAGTGGGTTATTTTTTAATCTCTAATGATAAATAAACAAAAAAGAGAAATATAATGTAAAAACCACTATATGTAAAGGTTGCTATACACAGAAGCTCTCACTATTAAAAATGTGCATCTTGTCTTGGAGAATGTTTGCCTCAAGATGTCTAGGATAGAGTAAAACAAACTTCACAGTTTTCACATACACAGCCATCATCACAAAATACATTTACATGGGTCCAAAAAAACCAAACCCAGAACACAAACAAATAAAAACCCCTTTTGATATGTATAAACATTAGTCTTACAGCCTGCAAAAGCAATTACAGACTAATGGAGTTAAGGCAAAGGTTCTTCTATGGTTGAATTACTTCATCTTTGTTGATGTTTCTTGTGCTTTGTTTACACAGATATTGGTATTCAACAAGGACAGAGGCTAGATATGATCTTAATGGACCCTGTCCAGGCTGCTCCAGCACAGAAAATCTCATATTTACATGACCATTTGTGTTCTTCATATATACAGTAACATGACTGGTGAAAGACGCAATGTAGGGATGAGTACAGTCCTGGCTAAGCAGTGTTCATTGGATGAGGGGTGGAGGGGGAAGCAGAATGTAACATACATCTTATAGGAGAATAGACGCGAAGACAACATTTACACTAAGATCAATCAAGAGTTATCATCATTGACTTGAATGATCCTCAAATGCCTGAGGTTGGGACCAGCTTCCTGAAAGATGATGCCAACCTGGCTTTGGACAAGTGATTTACTGCCTTTGTACTTGTTATTCTAAGTATAAACTATTCAGAGCACATGTATCCTTCTTCTATCCCCAGTGCAGCCACATGGTGAAATTCAGCCCACTGTGGCTCCCTGGGTTTCCTCTGTCTTTTTGCTCACTGGTGCACTGCACCATTCACTTCAACAGTGTTAATTCTCCTACCTTTTTTTCTGTCCATCACAGTTTCTTCCCATTTGTCATCTGCTGCCTAACTCCACCTTAGGTCCTGCTAAGTAAATACTTTCCCCTTCTTCTAAAAAAAAACTGAAAAAGAGAATAAAAAATAAAAAAATTAAAAAAAAAAAAAAAGAGGGCACCTTATGTTATTGATCCTAGTCTCCCATACTACAAGCAACCACTTTAGTCCCTCCCTAGGGAAGCACAGACAAGAGCTGATTTTTCCTAGTTACTCAAAGCTGAATGCATCACCATAAACCTCACATTGCCTCAGTTTGGGCCACCTAACATAGATATAGTCTACAGGATGAGCATGTGTGTTGGTAAATCCAGTGTTAAATCAGTATTGAACATGACTTAATAAATCAAGCATTTTCCTGTCTTTCACAAGAGAAAGGTTGTGAACTAGCAGTAATTTTTCTTGCAACAGATTTAATCATTCAGTAAAAGTAATTTTGATAACAGTGTCAAGATTTCTTGCAATGACATCAGCCCAATTTATAATTTCATGTTAAAGCTAGTTAGATTGCTTACATTCATAGCATTTTCACTTAACATCCCAGCTCTTAAAAGCATCTTACCCTTGTTCTTTTACCTGAATTTAACAGAGATTTCTAATCCACCTTCCTCTAAGCAACAATGAAACTTTGCTCTACTTAACCTCTCTACTTTCCTGTTATTTCTCCAAGTCCTCCAATTAAGGTATTTTTCTACTTTTACTCTGGCTGGAGTGTATAGTTGAACACCTGTTTCACTTCCCCCAGGTGTTTCCATTTCAGTGACTGGCAAAGCAATCTCCAGCTGCACAGAGATCCTTAATGCAGAAGCATTTGCTCCTCAGCTCTAAGGGCAGTAGCTGAAATAGATGGACATTATTTTCAAGTTCTTCTACAGAGGATTCCCAGAAATACCTGTATTTGCTCCATGACACTAACTAGAGAAAGCTTAAAAGAAAACCCACCAGCAACAATTTCTACAGCAGGCCATTTAAAAATCTTGTTTTCATTAATGTAACTTCAATTCAGGCTGTCTGAGAACATGGAAGCCACTCACATTTGAGCTGCAATTGCACAAAAAAATCCCTACTATCCCTTCTTTAAAATGAGGGGTCACAGCAGATATTTTCAAAAGAACTATCAGATGGTGTGTAAATTCTGGTTTGATTTACAGATCTTCTTGCTGGCACAGTTGTATCAGACATTACCTTCAGTTATTCCTGAACAATACTTAAGTGCAATAAAGCCTAATCCAAAGGAAAAAAAAAACCTTCCAGGACTTCAAAGCTTTTTCACTGTCATGATAAAATGTAATATCCAGCTTTTACTCACTCTAAATCATTGCAATCCAACAAGTAACACAGGGAAAAAGCAAGACAGACAAATATTTGGAGAAGAATAATGTCTTATTACAGTAGTAGAAAGATTTTCACTGCCTGTTCCTTTGTCCTTTCTAGAAATACATCTCCCAATCCTGACATCATGTATTTGTACTGAGAGTCATCTGAAGACTGAGGTCCTGGCTGTAACATATAGATACAGACACAGGTATTATGGGAAAGCTTGAAGCATTACCAGTGAAGTCCCATGGAGTACTGTAGTAGCTCAAAAACTACTGTAATTCTTAGACCTTCTGCATAGGTCTTTGGTTGGTAGTTTTTGTTTACTCTACTTCTATGAAAATTACCCAATAATGTCTGTTTTCAAGATTTTTAGTAGGCCAGATGGTGTAGAAATGATGCAAAGTGTTAACCAATAGATATTCATGCCTGATTCTTTCTCTGAGCCTCTGTTCTAGAACATTTAACAAGGAAACCCCAAACATAAATTCATAGTAGGAAGGATTGGGAGAAGAAAAGATAGCCCCTGGGGAAAACAGCCTGACGTCAAGGAAATAGTAGGCCCGAATTTTATCTGTTGTGTAGCAAAATTTCTTCATTGATGGAAACTACTTATGCTTATTTCTTTCCCTCAGTAGTCAACATCCAATCTAAGCCCGAAGAGGAGATGTTTTTCACTCTACCTCAGTAGAGAGAATGAAATCCCTTTCCTGTTCCTGGATAGATAATGTGATGTTCTGCATTGGAAAAAAAATTAACGGATGAGAAAATTTAGACAAGTGGGATGAAGACAAGCTGCTTCATTCTTCTTTTGGTGATAGCACCAGTCTCTGCAAGCCTTCCCATAGCTGCTGAGTAAGCATCTAGATGAGCAGTATCAAACTAGGACAGAGGGATTTACCTTAAACTTTTCTTAACAAACCTGTGTTTAATTAAGGTTATATTCTTTCTTTTGTCAAAATTGATGCTTGGTGGAAACTGAGAACATTCCAGCTTCTGCAAATCCAGAGCTAAGCTTCATGGAGTCAAGAGTAGCAGATTGCCTCAACAAAGGAATGTCAGTGTTGGACAGAAGGTCTGGTCCTCCTAATTCTCATTCCACAGACAATTCCAACCAAGGTCACGTTCACAGTGACCATTTACTAAGTGAACAGAATGAATGAAACTGGGCTTTGGGGGGGTTCTACCTCAGTGGCAGGTTAGCTTGTCCCTTCAGTGGCTTTCAATTCCTTCCACTGAAATTAAAGCCGTAATAAAATCAGAACTGTCTCCCCTCATCTTTAATAACAAGGCATGAGTCCCAGGTGGTTTCATATGCTTTTGAGTTTCTTTTACATATATTCCTAAAAAAAGCACTGAATATCAGATTTTTATTTATTTATTTACTTAACTTGTGCCTCAGGAGACCACATCTTATTTGCAATTCCTTTCTGGTCCACTCAGGCATGCTGGCAAATGGGTAGTCCGAATGCATAGAGCAAAGGTCAATGAAACATCTGCTTTCCTGGTCTTGTTATTACCAGTATGCTCTTTTCCAGCCGCTGTTGTTCTGGAAATCTTTCAAGCATATAATGGGTAAAGTTCCCTCATATCTGAACCTTCAGCTCCGGCTGACACCACAGTAATTTGTTTCCCATAGCAACTCATTCGGGATTCTTGACCTTGATGGAATGGCTAATGTGGCCACTCCTAACTCAGCTTCAGCACCACGGAGAGATTGCAAGTAAACCATGACAAGTGTATTTGTTTTACAGCCTCGTTTTGTGTTTGGTGCCTTTATTTTATTAACCCTGGTTTGCTCTCTTTCAGCAGTAGTGCCCCATAGCAAGAGCTTCCTCACAGATTTCTTAGTTTTAAAAAGCTATATACTTCAGTGACTTGTAATAGGTTGATATAAAATCACACATAGCACTCAGAGCACCTGTGTTTTCTGAAAGAAAGTGGGATGGCATCAGTGTTTCTGTTTTAATTCAAACATCTCTGATGAGTTCTCTATGAACAGGATTGCTGACTTTTCAGAGCAAGAGCTGAGCAATTCCAGCAGAGACACTTGAGTGTAAGTATTTCTGAAGATGGGCATAGCAGTAAGACAGTCAGATGAAGTTCACATTCTCTGTTATTCCTTCATAAGAAATTGTAGAAAATATATAATTGAGTGAGCAGTTCCTTAGCACCTTAAGTATCAATGCAAATTTGGCATTGACTTCAACAACCTGTAATTTTAATAATGCATTGTTTACCTTAACATTTCCCCCCCCCCCTTTTTTTTAGTAGATAATGCTTTGTGGATGTGTAAAAAATATATGTTTATGAGCAAAACATCCATTTTTTTCTTGAAGAACCAGAGCAATAGAAAATTGAAAGAAAAAATATTTTGCCAGAAGATCAGAAATTTTCCATTTAGAAATGCTCTAAGTCAACTTATGAGACAATCAGTCCATTAGGCTCCAGCTCCTGATGTCAGTGGAACAGATTACCTGTTTAAGTAAAGTACCCATAAGATAGAGATAATAATGTAATAGGTGATGACACCTTAGATGAAAGGAAACATCAGAATATCATGGAGCTTGGCCCACAGAGAGGAACAGGATACGTAAGGTATCAGGTTTTTAACTTCTATAAAGCACAGAGGAAGCATTAGTAGATTTAATAATTAAAAAAAAAAAAAAAAAAACACAACAAAAAAACCCCCACATATTTTTCTTACCAAGATGTTGTTGAAAAAGAGGGGGGAAAATATAACTGAAAATACTTCTAACATTACTTGTTCAGTTATTTAATTTGAAAAGAACTTGTATATTAAGCTGATTATAAAGAAAAATGTTTTTCTGATTTAAAAGGAGGGAGAATGGATGTTTGCATGCATATGTGTGACAGGGAACATATTTCCTCTTCAGAGCTGCACTGGGATTTAGTGACAGAAAGGCGAATTTGTGAATGTCAGGGCTGACTGAATCCCGGGTCCTGCATTAATGGACCATAAGTTTATTGGTGGTTAAACACTGATTCATGCAACTGTTTTCACTATGCAATCCTTAATTTTATTTTGAATGAAAAGTGATTGTGAAAACAAAACCACACCAAAACAGAAAGAAAAAAAATGAACAAAACTCAAGCCATCATGCAATACCCATATCCATAGGAAAAAAAAAAAAACAGTGAGCGGCCTGTGAACAGTAATCATACTATAAACTACAGGCGGAACAGCTGGAATGAGAAATCAATAATTCAGCTTAAAAAGACAATGTGCAATAATTAAATTATGAGTAATTAATATAGGATAACTTACATCTTACGAGCCTGCACTTTGAGAAATGCTGTGACTCTGCAAACAAAGCAGCAGCAAGGTTTCCTGAGTCTTCCCTGTGCCATTGTTTAGCAAACAAAAGACCCTTTGAGAGTGCAGAGCTTTCTGCCTACATAGCTAAGATGCCTGTCCAGCCACGTTTTTAAAGATGGCTTGCAAGTAGAATAACAAAAATTCCATCATTCCATCATCCAAAGAATATTTACTTAGTACCTTTCAATCCAGAGGAATTAACATTCTTTGTATAAAATCATGTTAGAAATGAGTCTGATCTTACACCACAGTAAAAAGGAGTAATGTCTTTAAAATCTGAAAAACCTAGGGCAGAATCAGCCCTTGCATTTCCATATTGACAGATCTTGATCAAACACAAGAATTAATGTTTTTCTCCTGTGCACTGTAAACTAGGAACTCTTAAATCAAGATTAAAAGGTGAAGATGATTTAAAGGTGCTGGGTTTTTTTTTCAACATCCCAGACTTCATACAGTTAGCAAATTAAAGCACATATATGAAAAGTTTTTGGTGTAACTTCTGTTTTTTACAAATGTATGCAGTCAGGCTCTAAGTATTATGGTCTCTTCCTTAAAAAAGATAACAAACAGACCCAAGAAGAGTGAAAAAAATGTGTCCAAAATTTCCAAGGAGATACTAGAAATGAGACTAAGCTCATTAGTCGTATTCTTGCCTTCTGGCCAATGGGTTTACCAAGGCCAGTTTCAGCAGAAGACATGAGGTGTAACTCCCCATACCTCCAGCCATGCAAAATGGAAAGTGAAAGCAACTGCTTCACTTGCATCTGTCTCTGTCTTGAACTGAGGCTCCATCTCATCTTTCTTTCAAACAGTGAGGCAGATATTTGTACAGATTTTCTGAATCTACAAATAAAGTCTGGAAGCCTCTACTCTGGTAGTGCAACATTATGCAAAAAGAAGGTTTTTTTGTAACCAGAAGGGTAGTGAAGGTCCCAATCAGCCTTTCAATCTGTGAAAGCAAAATACACTTTAAGATGGAGCTCAGAAACTTCAGGAGGAGTGTAGTATACTGCCCCCATAATAGAGTTTTGATGTTATTATATGGACTCCCTGTATCCCTAAATTATCTTATTAGTGTGGTATTATGGCCATAGTAATTGGTCTGGTTTGAGACTGTTAGTAAAACAAACACTGATCCAGATTATTTATCGACTAATAATATCAGACTTGGACAAAGGAGTGAATTTATTGTGGATGGCTTACAGTAACCTAGCTAATGTTAGGGTGTATAGCATCAGGTAAGCAGAGTTTGCTCGATAACCCATCTCATCGTTATTGTGGTAGTGGCTGTACGTACCTAGAGGCAACTGAGTCACAGTCTTGTTAAGGTGCTGTAAGGGAGGACCAGATGCACACAGAAAGATGCTGTCCTTGTATAAAACAATATTCTAAAGAAGCTCAGCTCCCATCTACAGTCTTGCTTACAGGGCCTGAGTTTGCTAAGGACTTTCAGAAACTGTCTTTTAATGTTACTTTGGAGCAGTCAGGGACATTGCTGGAAACCTGTCTCTGCCTGCAAGGAATTGGTAGTGTATAAAATGTGTCTAAAGTTCTAGAGGCAAAGAGAAAAGAGAAAGGGATAAATGGTTGACTCAAGGACACAGTTAAAATCAGTAGCAGAAAAAAAAAAAAAAATCTGTCTCCTAACTTCTGTTTGAATACCTTGACAACCTGACTGTACTGCTCCTCTATCACTCTTTCTGCAGAACAGTACATGTGATGTACTGATTCATCAAGTGTATTAATTATGCTGAGTCTGAACTGAGCCAATGCTTGAGTTTCCTAACTGAAATCCTATTCAGACAAATGAGGTGACTTTTGCTTTGGCCTTTATTTTGTACTCTACACTCCTGATTACTATTACCTCCCCATTATGACTGATCCTAAAAGAAAAAAAAAAACAAAACCAAACAGCCAAACAAAAATTTGTTTCCTCATTCTTTTCTGGAGCCACAAGGCTACTCAGGGTAAGGGAGGGATGTTGTCTTTTATACTCACAGCAAATCTTATAGCACTGCTAGCTTAACTGGGCACAAACTCTCATGAAATGATGCCACATGGAAACATATGCATATGTTCTGAAAAGCACCATGTTATTTACACAGTTCAAGTGGGTGCAGGTGAGAATTAAACAAACATCAGCTCTAAGCAGCTTCTCAGCTTTTCATACAGTTAGCAGATTGGCCTGTGGCGTACAGAAAAGGCTATTGTTGCTTTTTAATCTCCTTTCAGTGTAGGGAGCTACTGTTCTCTCTACTGCACTGATAACACATAAATTGCTTATCCTCCAAAGCAGCCTTCACCTGACCACCGACTGCACTCCGCTCTTGCCAGGCTCCTGATAATCTCTTCCCACTTCTTTTTCAGTCTGTGCTGTGTTTAGCTTGAGGGATTTCTGTGGCCCCATACAGCACTAGAATTAAAAAGGTCCTTTTCCCTTTTTCTGCTTTCATTCCCACCCCCCGCCCTGCTTTCCTGTCTGCCTGTGAGATGAAAATCCATCGGGGGGGGGAAAGGAAGTAAAATGTGGTGATGGTGCTAGCATGCCAAGTAAAATTCCAATGCCAAATCACGTTGTGAGGTTTCACATGTGCTGTGAAATAATTAGAGGTCACAAAGAGGGGACCAGATTCTCAGTTTTGTAACATGGCAATTTCTCAAAATCCACCCCATGGTCCTTGCTTGTCCAGCTGAAGTTATCTGGCAATAGCTAATATTTAACTTTCTGAAAAAAAAGCACGTATTCTCTCTCTCTCTCTCTCTCTCTCTTTTTCTTTTTCTTTCCTGGATTATAGATCACTGTTAGATGTAGATTGTCTACGAAGGTTTTGGTAGTGGAGGGGCTACAAGGGTGGGAAGCTTCCCCCATGTCTGATAAAGCCAATGCCAGCTGGTTCCAAGAGGGACCCGCTGCTGGCCAAGGTCAAGACCAACAGTGATGGTGGTATAGGCTCTGGGATAACATTTTAAAGAAAGGGGGTGGGGGGAAGGTGTGCAATTGCAAGGAGACAGAAGAGTGAGAGGATGTGAGAGGAACAACCCTGCAGACCCCCAGGCCAGTGCAGCAGGAGGGCAGGAGGTGCTCCAGGCACGGGAGCAGAGATTCCCCTCAGCCCAAAAGGAGGCTGTGACCCCATGGGAAGCCCGCGCTGGAGCAGGCTCCTGGCAGGGCCTGTGGCCCCATGGGGAGAGGAGCCCAGGCTGGGGCAGGTTTGCTGGCTGGGCTGGTGACCCCGCGGGGACCCAGGCTGGAGCCGTCTGCTCCTGAGGGACTGCACCCCGTGGGAAGGAGGGACCCAGGCTGGAGCAGCTGGCGAGGAACTGCAGCCCGTGGGAAGGGCCCAGGCTGGAGCAGTGCATGAGGGACGGTCTGCTGTGGGAGGGACCCCAGGCTGGAGCAGGGGAGGAGTGTGAGGAGTCCTGCCCTGAGGAGGAAGGAGCGGCAGAGACAGAGTGTGATGAACTGACTCCAACCCCATTCCCCGTCCCCCTGCACCACTTGGGGGGAGAAGGGAGAGGAATTGGGAGTAAAGCTAAACCCCAGGGAGAAGGGAGGGTTAGGGGGAAGGTGTTTTAAGATTTAGGTTTCATTTCTCATTATCCTGCTCCAATTTGATTGGTAATAAATTAAGCTAATTTTCCCAAGTCGAGTCTGTTTTGCCCATGATGGTAATTGGTGAGTGATCTCTCCCTGCCCTTATCTTGACCTGTGAGATTTTTGTTATATTTTCTCTCCCCTGTCCTGCTGAGGAGGGGAGTGACAGAGCAGCTTAGGTGGGCACCTGGCATCCAACCAGGGTCAAACTACCAAATCTGGTCACCACAGAAGTAGGTGAGACATCCTCACCTTGAATGCTGTGAAGCCATCTCATCTTCCAAATAAAAGATGTGCAACAAAAGGTGCTCAAAAAAAAAAAAAATTCAAAGAGAAATTAAATACAGCAAGATTATTTATGAAGAACAAAGAGAATAAAAAGTTGATACATAAAGTTGCAGGAAAGCAAGTCAAACAACACTTCAGTATTTTTTCCTTTACTATGTAAGAAACTGGAAAAAAATGAAATGTGAATAAAGGAAAACATTTGGAAATCGTTTTTACCCATATAATTAAGGAGAAGGAAGTAATTGGAATGTGAAGTTATACCGACTTTACACAGTGAAACTAAATCACAGGTGGAATCTTGCCAGGCACATTTGATTTACTAGTACTGATAAAACTTATGCGGGTTCCTTAATATTGAGTATTCCATAATATTAAGTATTCCATCTCTGCCTTGTGATGAACACTCAGTGAAAGTCATCAAGACTTCTGCTGAACAAAATTATCTCTTTAGAAACTCTGATGCTGTGTAGAAGGAACCTAACTTCCGATTCTCAAGACTTACTCCCTGCTCCTTCATCAAAGCTTTTTATCTGGCAGTCAGGATCAGTGAGGCACAGGTAGGAGCTTCTCTCCCTCTCCAGCATGGCAGCGCAAAGAACGACTAGTCTAGGGACAAGTCATCCCAACCAGGATGAAGAGGCAAACAAAATATTCTATAAGCAGCTGGGAGAAGTCTCACAATTGCTAGCCCTTTTTCTCATGAGGGATTTCAACTTACCAGATATCTCTTGGAAATGCAACACAGCAGAGAGGAAACAGTCCAGGAGTGTATGGAAGATAACTTCCTGACACAGCTGGTGAGTGAACAAAAAGGAAGGCTGGATCTGTTGTTTGTGAACAGAGAGGGACTTGTGGGTGATGTGATGTTTGGAGGCCATCTTGGACACAGTGATCAGAACATGACCAAAGTTTTCAATTCTTGGAGAAGTAAGGATGGTGGTTGGCAGAACTGCCACCTTGGACTTCTGGAGGGCAGACTTTGGCCTGTTTAGGAGCCTGGTTGACAGAGTCCCTTGGGAGGCAGTCCTGAAAGGCAAAGGAGTCCAGGAAGGCTGGACATTCTTCAAGAACAAAATCCTAAAGGCGCAGAAGTGGGTTGTCCCCATATACCAAAAGATGAGCTGATGGGGAGGAAGATAGGCCTGGCTGAACAGAGAGCTTTGGTTGGAATGCAAGAAGAAAAGGAGAGTTTATGACCTTTGGAAGAAGGGGCAGGTAACACAGGAGGAATACAAAGATGCTATGAGGTTATGTAGAGAAAAAATTAGAAGGGCCAAAGCCCAACTTGAACTTAATCTATCTACTGCTGTAAAAGGTAATAAAAAATGTTTCTATAAATATAGGAACAACAAAAGGAGGGCTAAGGAGAATCTCCATCCTTTATTGGATGCAGAGGGGGAAACATAGTGACAAAGGATGAGCAAAAGGCTGAGGTACTTAATGCTGCCTTTGCCTCAGTCTTAAATAGTAAGAACAGTTATTCTCCAGGTACCCAGCCCCCTGAGCTGGAAGACCTTGATAGGAAGGAGAATGAAGCTCCCATAAAAAAGGGGGAAATGGTTAGTGACCTGCTACACAAAAGTCTATTGGTCCGGATGGGATCCACCCAAGGGTACAGCAGGAACTGATGGAAGTGCTCACCATGGCACTTTCAATCTTTTATCAGCAGTCCTGGCTAACTGGGGAGGTCCCCGTTGACTGGATGTCGCGGATGGAGTGAGAGGGAGGCAAAAATAATGTTGTTTATTGGTGTAAAACAGTGAGTTAACAAAGGTTAGTGATAAATGTGACAATAGTTTGAGATTCGATGGCAAGGTACACTTTGTTATTTACTGCACAGAGGACAGGGTCAGACAATACTGTCAGGGAGACCCTCCCGTTGAGTCATGAGGTTCAGAAAAGATCCCCTTGCTTTCTAAACTCCCTCAGAGAGGAGTCTAGGTGCGGCTGGATCCAATCCTAGTCCCAGACTTGGTCAACGGTTTATGTCTAAAGGATTATATATGCGCAATCAATCCTTTATGTCACTTAGCTAAGATTTCCAAGTTAGCATGCTGTTAGTCACTTACCGAGAATCTGTCGTGGTAAGGAATCTCTCAACCTCGAGGAGTAACCTTGAGAGGCGTCCCTGCTCAAGGGGAGATCCTGGCGTGCAGCCCGCTGCTGTGCAGGAGAGCTCAAAGGGCTCTGGGGCTGCTCACTGTTTATGGGGGTAAAATGATTGGCTTATAGTCATATTTGCATACTGACCACTGTGCTTAGGTGGGCACATTCCACAATAGCCCTTGGCTATTGCATTGTTATCTGTCTCCCCTACATCCAGTGGGTGCATCCTCCAGGACCAGACACAGACGAGGTGCATCTATCACCACTGCCACAGGTGGTTATCACTTGAAAGAGGTCAAAGGAGGGGGAGTCAGAGACGAGGGGGGAGCACACCACCACACTGGAGGTTAGCAAATGTGACATCTATCTGCAAGAAGGGCCAGAAGGAGGATCTAGGGAACTACAGGCCTGTCAGTCTGACCTCGGTACTGGGAAAGGTTATGGAGCCGTTCATCCTGATTGCCATCATGTGGCATGATGGAAAACCAGGAGATCATGCCCAGTCAGCATTGGTTTTTAAAAGGCAGGTCCTGCTTGGCTAAATTGATCTCCTTCTATGACAAGGTGACCCAGTTAGTAGATGAGGGAAAGGCTGTGTATGTTGTCTACCTAGACTTTACCAAATCTTTAGACACTTTCCCACAGCATTCTCTTGCAGAAACTGGATGCTCATGGCTTGGATGAGCGTGCTCTTTTCTGGGTAAAAAACTAGCTGGATAGCTAAGCACAAAGAGTTGTGGTGAATGAAGTTAAATCGAGTTGGCGCCGGTCACAAGCGGTTTTCCCCAGGGCTCATTACTGGGGCCAGTTCTGTTCAAAATCTTTATCAATTATCTGGATGAGGAGATTGAGTGTGCCCTTAGTAAGTTTGCAGATGACATCAAATTGGGCAGGAGTGCTTATGTGCTTGAGGATAGGAAGGTTCTACAGAGGGATCTGGACAGGCTGGGTTGATGGTCTGAGGACAACTGTACGATGTTCAACGAGGCTCAGTGCTGGGTCCTGCACCTGGATCACTACAATCCCATACAACGCTACAGGCTTGGGGAAGAGTGGATGGAAAGCTGCCTGGTGTGAAGAAGACCTGGGGTTATTGGCTGACAGCCAGCTGAGTATGAGCCAGCAGTTTGCCCAGATGGCAAGAAGACCAACAGCATCCTGGCTTGTATCAAGAATAGTGTGGCCAGCAGGAGAAGGGAAGTGATTGTCCTCCTGTACGCAGCACTGGTGAGGCCGAACCTTGAATACGGTGTTCAGTTTTGGGCCCCTCACTACAAGAAAGATATTGAGGTGCTTGAGGGAATGTCCAAAGGGCAACTGAGGTGGTGAAGGGTCTGGAGCACAACTCTTAAGAGAAGCAGATGAGGGAACTGGGATTGTTTAGCCTGGAGAAAAGGAGGCTGAGGGGAGACCTTATCGCCCTCTACAACTGCCTGAAAGTATGCTGTCATGAGGTGTGTGTTGGTCTCTTCTCCCAAGCAGCAAGAGATATGACAAAGGGAAATGGCCACAAGTTACACCAGGGGATATTTAGGTTGGACATTAGGAAAAATTTCTTCACCGAAAGGGTTGTCGAGCGTTGGAACTGGCTGCCCAGATGTCCCCATCCCTGGAGGTATTTAAAAGACGTCTAGATGTGGTGCTTAGGGACATGGTTTAGTGTGGACTTGGCAGTCGTACGCTAACAGTTAGACATGGTGTTTTTAAAAGTGTTTTCCAACCTAAACGATTCTGTGATTATATGATTCTAAGTCAAAGGACTGATACTAGTAATAGCTTATCTGTCTCCCTAAGATGAAAAGAAAAGATGAAGTGAGACCTCAGTGGGGTGGTTGTCAGGGCCAGAATTTATTTATATGGCATGGTTTTGGTAGTGTGAGGGCTACAGAGGAGGATTCTGTGAGAAGCTCTTGGAAGCTTCCTCTGTGTCCGACAGAGCCAATGCCAGCCGCCTCCAAGGCGGACCCACCGCTGGCCAAGGCCAAGCCCATCAGCAGCAGTGGTAGCACCTCTGAGATAACATTTTTAAGAAGAGGAAAAAAAAAGCTGCCAACTGCAGACAAAGAAAGAAGTGAAAATATGTGAGAGGAGCAGCCCTGCAGCCCCCCAGGCCGGTGCAGCAGGAAGGCAGGAGGTGCTCCAGGCATCAGAGCAGAGATTCCCCTGTAGCCCCTGGTGCAGCCCATGGTGGGGCAGGCTGTCCTGCAGCCCAGGGAGGCACATGGGGGAGCAGATCCCCACCTGCAGCCCGTGGAGGACCCCACACTAGAGCAGGGCGGTGCCTGAAGGAGGCTGTGACCCCATGGGAAACCTGTGCTGGAGCAGTCTGCTCCTGAGGGACTGCACCCCACGGAAAGGAACCATACTGGAGTGGTTTGTGGAGGACTGTCTGCCATGGGAAGGACCCCACACTGGAGCAGGGGAGGAGTGTGAGGAGTTCTGCCCTGGGAAGGAAGGAGCAGCAGAGACAGCGTGGAATGAACCGACCCCAACCCCCATTCCTCATCCCCCTGCACTATTTGGGGGAAGAGGTAGAGAAAATCAGGAGTAAAGTTAAGCCCAGAAAGTAGGGAGGGTTGGGGGGAAGGTGTTTCTCATTTTCCTATTCTGAATTAATTGGTAATAAATCAAACTGATTTCCCCAAGTCGAGTCTGTTTTGCCTGTGACAGCAATTGGTGAGTGATCTCTCCCTGTCCTTATCTCGACCTTTGAGCCTTTCATTACATTTTCTCTCCCCTGGTTTGCTGAGAAGAGGAGTGATAGAGCGACTTTGGTGGGCACCTGGCATCCAGCCAAGGTCAACCCAACACAGAGAGAAAGCTGCGTCACAGCTAATCAATATTCTCAGAGTTCTGTTTTCTCTGCTTTCCGCCCCTGCAATTACTGCAAGCATGCGCTGAAGTGCTAACTCTGAGTGAAAGAGAAGGATCGTGGCTCATCACCCGAGCAGTGGTGTGGGTTGTACAAAACCTTCTGGAGGAGATGATTCATCCTGACACCTATGTTAGCGTGATGATATGTTTTTCCAGAGATGTCCCGAGCACTTTACCAAGTGCCAATCTTGTTCCTTGGAAAGACTTTAAATAAACTGAGTCAGGCAAAAGTCAGTCTGGTGTCTAGAGAAATATGACAAGGTCTGGGCAGTGATATCCTGTCCGGAAGAAGTGGATAGGGCATGAATGGAACAAGTTTGCATGTGCATGCCTGTGTCTGGGCAGGCAGATGGGTGGGAATCGGAAACTGTTTTCTCTGTCCCTTACCGGTCAGACCGAGCCGTCCCTGGATAACCCACCCTTCTCCAGACCGCTTCTTTGACCTGTGCTAAGTTCTCTGTGGTTTACCTTGGGGTCCTGTGCATGCAGAGTGCCAGTAGTCACTCTCAGGCTGGGGAACGGTAAGGAGCAGGCTTGGCATGAGACGGACAGGACACATCAGTGGGGTCCTTACACCCTGTATGTAAACAGAAAGAATGCCTCTGCTTTCCTCATATCTGTGTGTAGTGGTCAGCATTTCAAAATTATGTGGCATGCTACTCCTTGGAAGGAGAGAAGCATGGACCTCAGCTGGCACCAGCAATGGCCATGTGCATTAACTTCCATGGCTTACAAAGGCTGCAGGCTGTGCACAACCACAATGCTGATTTCCAGGAAATTATCTCACTGCTGTTCCTCACGAGACAGCAGAGCTGGTCTCCAGGCACACTTAGATCAGTCAGTAACTCGGGTCTGATTCCCTGACTGGCAATATCAGAGCTGGTGCCACCAAAAAGTGAAACCTTGTCTCTCAAAGCCAAAGAAACATGGGTGTGAGAGGTGTTCTGTTGTGTCTGTGGAATTTAGCAAGACTGGCTGTGGTCACATATCTTACAAAAACTAGAGTTGTGCCTAGGATTGCTGTGGTTTTGAGGCAACATGACTATCCCAGTAAATGACCAGATGGGATGCTCTGCTTGTGCCTGAGTTTTCAAAAAACAAGGCGGTAGGATAAAGTAGAAGAATTTGGTTGTATTCTAACATGCAGCTAACTTGAACTAGTTAGTTCTAGGTTATCAGAGAAGTTCTCCATCTTCCTTCAGGAATGAACTGAAGAGCATGGTCAGGGCTGGCTTGACTTGCCCTTTGTTATACTGGTTAGGATGCTTTTATTTTTCTGACCATGCTCCAAAAGCTGCAAGTGTGGCTAGCCAAAGGGTACTACAGCAAATAGGATTTGTACAGAATAGTATAATTCTAGCCTCAAGTCCAAAATTTGTTGCAAGCCCCCACTTGTTTGTTTGTTTGTAGTTACCAAGCACCGCTGACCCCTTGTAATGAATACAAACAATTTTTATTCAGTGAAGTTTGACTGTAATGAACTGTCTTCATTATTCATTTTGATGAATGATGAATGAAGAATGACTTTTACAGAGTAGGAACATTTGGGGAAAATATTCTCTTGTCTTTTCCTCAGTTAATGTTTGTTGCTTGTTAAAAACCATGCACATCAGATATATCTGTGAACCACTCTTTACCTGCAGCAAATCCATCACAGGTACTGCCTTTAATGCATTTAGCAGCATCCAGTCATACAACTCCATGTTGATATGACGATTTAGAGTGCAAAGGTAGCTGAATCAGAAGAATCAGAATGATGCATTTAAACATAGATCATTTTAGCTAAAATACCTGTACTGCATTTGCTAACAAGGAGGTAGTTTGTATTAAAACATACCCCCTAGTTTTGGGCTCAAGTACTTTAAAACCAGGGTAATAAATCAGAGACGTAGACTATGTATATATGTAGGTCAAAGACTAATCCTACTTACAGAATTTTGAGAAACAAAATAAGATAATTAGGAAAAGTCAATGGAGAGTTTTAAGATTCACAGTAGTTTCCATTAGTTCTTTTAGACAAATCAATCTCAAAAGATTCTAAAAAACTTATTTGGCATTTTTATCTGCTTTAAATAAAATAGTCTGAAGTTATTTTGACTTCATGTTAAAATATCCGAAAGTTTTAGAAAGCTAAAATAAGATTTAATGTTTTACATTGGGATTAAGAAAAGAAATTTAGCTCATCCGAGAGGAAATTTCTTGAATGTTTTGATTTTTCAAAATTTTGGCAGACAAAATGTTTATCCAGAACAATTTTATATACTCTTTTTCAGGAGTCTGCTCAAAATAAACATTTATTTGTGTAACAATATATTCTGGTGAATATCTTGCTCTATGTAGCTGGCGAAAGGGCTGGAAGAAATGTCCTATGAGGAGCATCTAAGGACTTTGGGCTTGTCTAGTTTGGAGAAAAGGAGGCTGAGGGGTAACCTCTTTGCTCTCAACAGCTTCCTGGGGAGGGGGAGTGGGGAGGGAGGTGCTGAGTTCTTGTCCCTGGGATCCAGTGATAAGACAAGTGGGAGTGGTCAAAAGCTGCACCAGGAGAGATTCAGACTTGACATTAGGAAGCATTTCTTTACCAAGAGGGTGGTCAAAGACTGGAACAGGCTTCCTAGAGAGGTGTCCAATGCCTGAAGCCTGTCAGTGTTTAAGAGGCATTTGGACAATGCTCTTAATAACATGTTTTAACTTTTGGTCAGCCCTGAATATTAAATAACTATCTCTTCATATGTCCTTTCTACCAGAAAAAAATGTTAAAGAGCCTGGGCATGTACACTGTTCTAGTGTATTCCAGAGAAAACTATTGCTTGTGCCAAGATGCATTGGAACAACTGTTTTGTTTTGATTTTGTGATTAGATCAGAGAGATGGGAAAAAGTCTTATTTATTCTAAGCACTTTTGTTGATGACATACAGGTTTCTATAAAAGCTGGAAAGTAAGATCAATTTTATGTGCAATTAAATGGGGTCTATCCAAAGGTAATTAATTTTATGGCAGAGGTTGAGCAAGGTGGTGCTATAATATTTATATGTCTGATGATAAGAGGAAAAGATAGCTCACTGGCTATTAAATGTTTCCAGATGTTCACATTCCATATAATTATTTATATTTAGGGTCTGTTCACAGTTTTGTTATTAAAGAAGTTGTTCTCTTCTGGATAGTTAAATGTGCAATTTATGCATGCTCTAATGAATATTATGTATACCAAGTTCTTTATGAAAATTAACTATTCACTTAATAGATGGTGGCTATCTTCTGCTCATTTGCAATGTGACCAACAGATGTGTATCACTGAAAATAACAGTTCCCTTAGATTTCCAGAGAAGATAAGGGAGGAAAGGGAATATAATGAGCCATAGCTGGTTTTCTTAAAGACTGAATACGGAAAAGTTGAGAACATAGTTAATTACTCTCACAAAACATCTCTGAGAGATTCTGCAAGAGGTGTAATTAGATTATACTCTCAGAGAAGTAGAAGTCACCACAGTTCAGAAACTAGAATCTGCCTGAACAAGAAAACGAGATCTCAGGAAGTTTTGTTGCATTTACATCCAGCTTTAAGACTTACATATAGGAAAACCTTGAAAACTTGCAGTAGGTAATTAGGAACAAATACGTCCTTCCAGGTAGTCTATCATTCACTCATTATCTCTCTTCCAAAAGCTAAGTTTTTATAGATCGTATCTGGATAGTCTGAGCAGCCATTTAAATGTCCACATTCCTTTGAGAATATTATTAAATTGTGTATTTTATACAAATTTTCTATGGAAAAAAATCCCAAATTCAATTGTTAGGTGAAAAATTTATTTAATTTTAGTAGTTCTGACAAAATGTGTAAAGGTGCCTTGTAGGCCCATGTAATGTACTTTATACTTTGTAGCATGAGTCAGGGAAAACAAATGTTCCTAATCCAAATTTATTATACTTGCTCATTTTAATGGGTTGACTCTTATTTGTTTTCTTGACGCTCTCATAAGTTTTTTCTTGTTTTTCACTGAGGTTCTATGTCCTATATTAAACCTGTTGACTTTTTTTAATCCCTTCTTGCTTTAAATTGTCCTTCTATATTCTACCAATGCCATATTGTACTTTAGATGAGATCATACAGGATTAGTCACAAGGCAGAATACAGACAGGCAATATAATATGATCTAAAATATCTCAGTCTCATTCTTTGTGCATTCTAATGTTATGCTTGCATTTTTGCTGAAGCTGAACATTAAGCAGAGGTCTTCAGAGATGCCTTTGTCCCTTTCTTCATCTATTGCTGTTAGTCTTGAATGCTGCAAGGTTTGACAAGTGATTTAAGAGTTCCTTGTGCTTTATTATTTGATTTTTTTTGGCACAGAATTTCATTTGCCATTAAATAACCCATTTATGTAAGATGAAGTCCCTCTGAAGCTCATCAGCAAGCTCTTTGTCCTTGACTAAGGCTGTAAGAATAATTAATACCTTGGTCTGGCTGCCAAACAAAAACTGATTAGCATTTAAACAAGTATATAAATGTTTCATTGTTTCCTCCCAAAATGAAAACCTAGGATGAGCAGGTTACTGTACTTGACAAGACTCTCACTGAACCTCAAATTAAATACTCTGGTGCTCCCATAGTTTGAGGAGTCAAAGCAATAAAGCATTAGATACTCAAAACTGCTGGGAGAGGCAACAGCCTCATCACTCTGCAATAGCCCAGCAGATTGTGTGCCCAGCTGAGACATGGAGAAGGGGCCTTTGTGCCTACCGACTGAAATGTCTCTGGCCTTTTAGTTATAAATCAGACCAAGACAACCTTGTGCACAGTTTTGAATTCTCCTGTAGATGCTGTTTACTTTTCTTTTAAAGCTCCTAGGATGAGAATTTAAATCTGTTGCAGTTCTGGTCACTGAAATGCAGGCATCAAAGCATGCTTCCTGACATGAGCCGGGGTGGTGCCAATGGAGCTTCAGCTTCCCACAGTTCACCTTTTTGCTGAGACGCACTTTAAGCACGACGGTTGGAGTACTCACATTACTGCACTTTCTATAAGGTAAATAGAATAAGTAGAGTATTTCATCTCCTTATGACATGTTCTAACTACTGGTTTATTGGAAAGAACTGTTGCCAACTCTTTGACAGTCTAGCTCTTCAGACGTTTTTCCAGACTAGTTTACATTTGAGATGGCAATTCTGAAAAAAATCAGAAATAGTTTTGGCAAAATAACTGTTCTTGTCAGGTATTCCCCTGTACTTTTTTTCTCCTTCTTCTACGTTCCTAGCACCGTCACCTTTTTCTAGCTCATCACTCATCACCTGTGATGATAATTATTAAATAGATTGAGCTCTGCAAAACCCAGGGATGTCTGTTAACTCCTTGCTGTATTGAAAAATTATTATTAAATCCTATTTTTCCCATTCTTTTATCCAGTTCTTTGTTTTACCCTGGTGTCACACCTTCTTATCTGTTTTAAAACGTCATGTAACAAATCTTGTAAAAAGTATTCTGTAAATCTGAATTAATTATTTCTCATTACTTATTGATCAAGAAAAAATAATCTTATACCCCATGAAATTAAGTTCATAAAAGACTTAATAACTTCGGTCAACTCAAGTCTAATATAAATCCTATTTCATGGAAATAGGCAAAAGTCAGTAGTCACTGGGCCTTATGATTGTTATATACTGATGGAGAAAAGGTTACTTATATTCATGCACAGGTTTCCACGGGCCATCTGATTCTCTGCATGAAGATTGTTCCATCCTGAGAAATGCAAGTAAACATTTAAGAACCTTCATAGTTCTTTGCTTGTTTGTTTTGAAGGCAAATGGTGGTAGTTTAGTCAGGGAGGTTTACACTTTCTGTACACACTATGGTTTACATGTAGTTCTCTTGTGCCAGTGACTGTAATGAGGTCAGAAGGGTTATTTGCAGACAGGAAAGAGCTGTTACGGGACCAGGACCAAAGCTGGTGAGGATGGTTCTGATTCTCTCAAGACAGATGTCCTGGGGAAGCTCAGAGTGCTTCTAAAATAGGGTGTTTTCCAAGTGTATCAAATATACACCAAAAAACCTGAGATTTTCATAAGGTGTTAGCTGTCACTTTCCATTTAGAAGAGCAGGTTGAGTGCTCTGTGAAGAGCTTTTTTCTTGTAGTGCAGTGGTTAGAGCACTGACCCGGGGTAGGAGACATCAACCTTCCACTTTCTCCTTCGTTAAATGGGAATACTTCCCACCTCCCTCAGCTCCAAAGAATACCCAGTAGTGGCTCCTGAGGAAGGATGAACTCTCCATTTCTTATCATGCTGCTTCCTGGCAGAGCTTGAACAAGTTCAAGATCAATGGACCTTAAATACACTGAGGAAGCATGGCTGTGTTCCCTGGTAGCTGAGATGTTCAGCAGAAAAAACAACAGAGTTCATCTATCTCCAAAATAAAAATAAAAATTAGAAATTCAAAGAGAACAGTTATAGGACATCTGGCTCAATAGCTCATGCAAATTGGAAGGCATTTCTCAGTAATATCCATGAGTATCTCTCACTCCTTGGGAGCGCAAGCCCAGGCTCACCTCACAGTACATTCATACAATAATGAGAAGGAGATCCTTAAAAGATACATATCCAAATCTTGATGCCAGCTATGATTCATGACCTTTGATACAGCAGGTAAATGAACAGAAAGTGAGATTTATTTAATGCTATATAACAAGCCTTGGGGTTAGGAGTCCAAGCTCTTTGACACAGTCAGCCTTAGTCATTAGAAGAAAGCTATTTCAGTAATGAATTATTACAACCATGGGAGTACTTTGGTCATGGTTCATCACCATGGTACACTGTGGACCTTAATAGCGTCTTACAGTGTCAATATGTGCTTTATTTAAGGTTCGTATCATTTTAGCCGGTCAGAAAGGATAAAACTCACCCCTGAGCAGCAGGCCAGAACATGGTCTATTCATCATGGTAGTCCCACATGGGTCCTCAAAATGTATTTTAACTGAGATGGAAGTGACACATAAAGCTTCTGTGAGGTTTTTTGCACACAGATGTATTTCAGCTGTAAATAGGAAGACACCAACTCACAAATAAGCTATTTGATGGAAAAATTCACCATCAATCAGATTAGTTACATGACACGAATAATTCCTCTGGCCTTACCTAAAATATCTGAAATCTTGTCTTTTAGTATAGTTTTAGGTGAGCAAATTTCATGGAAAAATAATGGCAGAAAAGGAATAGTAATGGAGGAAGGGCTCCTTTACATTACATAATTTGGTTCATTTAACTTAAAACCAGAGGATTCAATATCAGGCATCCACCTTCTGCATGATGGACAGAAAATTAAATTCCTATTAAGTGTTTAAATTCCAACCCTTTCTGTCCGTGTTCCACCCCCTTTCCTTTCTCTGTTCTTTTGTTAGGTAATTGTCAGAGCTCCACAAACAGGGGAGTTTTCAATCTGTTTTTGTATAATAATATGAACGTTCAGCCTGACCTCCTCTCTTCAAAAATATTTGTCTTTATAAAGGAGAAACATTATTGTTTAGCTTATTGCGCTAACCTTTCTTTCATTTTAAGCACACATTGAATGTTAAGATGTTATTTTCAAAAACACAATCATGTAACTTATTTTTAAAAATAACAAATTGCATTCCAAAAAAAAAATTTCCATCATAATTTTTTTGGTTTTTTTCATTTTCTATCACTTCTTGTGAGTTCATTCATCTTGCACTGCTTAACAATCCCCTAAACTACCCTGATGTCCAAGAGGTTTAGTGAAAGTGTCTGCTCAGTTCTAGCTCTCAGTATTCAAAATAACATTACTTTTCTTCAAAAAACAGGTGTTTAGAAAAGATATTTTGAACTAAACACAGCTATTTTCTACCTGAGTTTTATATAAATAGTACCTTTGTTCTGAGTCTGCTGTTTTACCAAGAAATCAATGATAACATAAACACAAAAGCAAGGGTGCTAACGAACATTCTGAAAGGAATCATATTGATAGGTATTTTCATTGCTTTACCAGGCTCCATGCATGCCTGCCTGTATCCATCACATAAGATTAAACAGGAACTTCACTGTTTATATTTACTGGAATCTGAGAAGTCAAGAGTATTCCTTCTAGAATAAATTATTACAGCATAGCCCAAATGTTTGGGCTGTCCCAAGCCCAAATATTTTGTATTTATATGCATCATCTGCCCCACTATGCCATCACTTCATACCTATTTTCTCCACAGGGTTTCCCTCAAAGCACTTTATAGTTGACTGTCTAGCAGATACAGATGTACCTAGGACAACATGAGGGAGAGAAGCCAGCTTTTACAGAATGTGGAAGTGTAAAGTTAAGATTTCAGTAACATTTCTTCATACATGCCCACCACATAATATAATCCGCTAAAAATAGTATAACCAGAAAAGCAGAACCAGAACACCCAGAAATTGCAGTTAATAGAACTTAAGAGTCACAAACCAGAACTCTTCAGGTTTCAGCTGCTCTGTTATACTCCTATTCCTGTGAGGTTGCAATCAGTTCCTATCACAATCTCTAAGGTACTTCTGAAGCTAAAGTCATAAACCAAACAAAGTTCGATCTTTATGATCAGGTGTGCAAAGGCCAGCAGGCTACTCCCATTACTATGCCACAGGAAATAAGCATACTGAGTCCATTAAAAATTAAAAGACTCATAGTGGATTCATGAATTACTGTGAATCATTTCACCCCTTATCAGTGCATAAGGAATATGCACACTTTTGTTATTTTGTATAACTATGCAGTGCTTCCACTAAATGATATTCAGCAGGACTATTGCACTTAGTATGGTATGTGGCTATAGATCTTCCTGCATTATGGGTTGGTTTGTTTGGTGGGTTTTTTTCCCCATAAATTGCTACAGGTAACATAACTCTTTTTGTCCAAATTCTTTGGACACCCAGAATGACAAAGGCAAATATGAAATCTTCCATCTCTACCTGTGCAGAACAACAAAGTAGTAGCTGAAATGAGGAATTTGTGATTTTAAGACATGCAACAATTATTAGAACCACAAAGGGAAATATTTCAGTCCTTCCTTATTTTTTTTTCAACTGGAAAAAATGCTGATTGCAGAGAGTCCACTTATACAGAATTTTAACTATTCTAGATGGTCTTATGGTTACAAACACAGGGCTGAAAGCCAATGGGAATGAGGAACAGATTTCTGAATATCTCTCATTTTTCTTGTGGGACTTTGAGTTTAAAAGTAAGGCAATTAATACAATTGTCTTAATTTTTCTTTGTATAACAGTAGGATTAGTAAGGGCAAAAACTAATTAATCACCTCAATGTGCCTTAGACTTTTCTTCAGTATGCTAATGCAAACAGAACAGGCTTTATTTACTATCTGTTATGAGAGTTAAACAATTGCATTACTTCCCTTTGTCTAGGAAAATCCATTGATTTCAGCAAGCTTTAACAAGGATCACAAGATTTGTACACTGTCTTAAAGGCCAGACGTTACTCATTTTTAGTGAAATCACTACCCTCTGCACAGTTAGCTTGCAGAAGGATTTTTTTTCTTTTTTCCAGTCTGGTGTTCATATTTTTTCTGATTGGCTGGGTAATTTGAATGTTTCTGTCTTCCATGTGTGTTCAGTAAACACCAATAAGCTATTCTTTTTCTGCATTGATTCAGTTCTTCCTAGCATTTTTTTTCTGTTGTCTTGGCTAGTGTAATATTTAAGCTTGCTTTTGGAGCAAAGATGCTTAGAAATTACTACATATTAAAACTTGAATGGAAATGCTTCTGCTAGTTTTTTTTTAATCTACTAGCCTACAGCTAAATTTCTGTCAGCAAGAGGGATACTAAAATGTCTATTGATTATTTTTCAAACTAATATGAGTTAGTCTGCCTAATTACATACAGATTTAGATTAGTAACCTCATATTTCTTGAAGTGACCTTGAAGTTGCCCTCTTAAAATGTCTTTGATTTCACATAGTCCGATGTAAAAATAAATAAACAGATAAATTATATTATGCTTATACCTTATCAGAAACAAAATACTCTTAACACAGCTGCTGAAATGACATGAAGCAAGTTATCCTGGTTACTCCACTTGGACAGCTGAAGGATGGAAGCAGTTCTAAGGTGTGGACAAAGAACAGCTAGTTTTTAAAAACAAAACAAAAACAAAAACAAAAACCCAACTGTAAAGCTGAAAATAGGTTGCTACACTTTCCTTGTAAGAATAGGTGAAAAAGATAGAGCCTAGATCCCCAATGCAGTTTCATTCCTAAACACTCCACAGTCTTGTTGCAGTGTGACACTAGCAATATCCGTTCCATGATGACACCAACAGGTCCCAGCTAAGAGTGGGAACCCCACAGAGCTCAGTGTTATAGAAACATATTTAAAAGGCTTTAATATCATTCTTTGTAAACGTACCTATGAGAGAGCCAATATGAGGAAGGAAGCACTGTTCCAAATTTATGAAGACAAAAGTCCATGAACTATCCCAAGGTCACACTACAGCAGAGCCAAGAATTGAGCACAGTTTTGTTAAAAACTGATTTTTTATATATATATATATATAAACCAAACCGCACATACCTGTTTTATCGATGCATTAGATACTGAAGTAAAACCAGATTATCCATGGTCTCCATTGCTATGGACATCCACTCTACCACAAAATGAAACTAATATCACTTTTCAGGCAGTGTGTCATCACCAAAAAATGTTAAGGGTTTACTATAAATGCAAAGCTATGGAAAGAATCAAAGACAATCAAGAAAATTAGAAATAAGAAATAAAACTAGTAAAGGAAACATCTGTAGAATAGGTATTTCTGTGCTGAACAGACATTAACATTACAAGAGAGAAATTAATATCTAGATAATACCAAAATGGTTTTTCTTCAAATAAATCAGGTGACTCATTTCCCTGTTATTGTATCAACTAAACTACTGAATGGGATCCTCGGAAGATGATCTATGACACTGTTAAAAGACTGTCTAGCAAATACTGTTACAATTTCTTTGTCTTTCTCCCCCTCTCCCTTATAATTAATTCTCCCTACCCTGCGATCTAGAATTCCTCCCTATTTTTCTTTTTTCTCCCTGTTTCTACCCACTTTTGTTTTCCTCACATACTAGTCCTTCCTCTCCGTTATACTTCCCACACCCTTCTTAAGATTCATGCCAGATCTTGCCTGTCTTGCATGCCTTTAAGCACTTCTAACCTCTCACATTAGTGCTTATTCCAGCTTCTGATAGCACTAGCACAGTTTCTGTTAAGAGCCATCTCATCTGTGATGCTGCAGCATCCTAAACTGACACAGGGGGATTATAATGTCATATCTGTCAGGGCCCACTGAGCAACCTCATGGTCAAAAATTAATCCTGCTGAAGGAGCTGGTTAACTACCCATTGGAAAATAATTGAGAAATGTGAAAGGGAAAAAAATAATGTTTTTTTTTTTTTTTTTTTTAATGTGGCAATCACAGGTTGTCTCTGGAAGGGATGATGAAGAAAAGAAAGGCAAATAAGAAATACTGGGAGTTTTATTCAGAAGACTGCACAGTGAAAGTTCAGATTGGAAGGGTCCTTAACACAGAGGTTGGAAGAAAAACTGGTCTGATTTATTTATTTATAGCATAAAAAGAAGGGTCAAGACAAGCTTCTGGTTTCAAAATGGGAAACTGTCAGGAGAGGGGATGTTTTCTTTTGGTACAAGTACCCATATGGGTACATGCACTTATACTTTGTCCTTCCCTTATTATCCAGCACAGAGAAGATGTGGACCAATTCCTACCTGCTGTTATGGACTTTTGAAATTTTCCTTCAGCTTTATCTGAGATGGCAATTCCACTGCAAATAGGCCCTTGTGTCTCAATTAGGTCTGTGAGCAACGTGGAGCTTCATGAGCAAGAAGCTCTGCTGGCAGAAGTGGAAAGAGAAATTCTACCAAGAAATGTCATTCTTGATATGCCGTGTTGGCTGAAAGTCTTGCAAAGGTCTCCAGGAAGCCAGTTAAACACCAGGCACTCATCTAGATGGTCTCTTGTGGCTCCCTTCATCCCTACGTATGGCCCATAGCCATGCAAGGTGACAGACACTGATACCCTCTAGAGGTCCTACTTAGCCCAAATTGCAAAACCTGAAGCCTGCTTGTTACCTAAGCTTTTGACTGAAAACTAGGGTTTAGATCCCAATGAGGGCTCAGTTTATTATTCTTTAATAATAACAATAATAATAATAATAATAATAATAATAGATGAACTGTGGCATTCAAAAATTTGAGCCTTGGTTGCAAAAGACAGAGATCTCCCCAAAATCCCAGAGAGGCATTTTCTTGTTCAGGTTTTAAAAGCAGTTGTAATTTCGTCACAAACCTCTTAATCCTCCATTACAAAGTGATGCATGGGAAAAAGAGCAATCAGATCTGAAATATGCCTTCTATCATCTTCTCAAATAACTCAGTCAAAATCTCACATATTGACCTTAATTTCTGGGGAATTATCCCCCAGAATATCCCCAAATCTTGTTGCACATCTTTTGTCATCTCTCTCTGAAACGTTGCCTGTTTATTTCAGCTGTTCCTTGATGCTGAAATAGTACAGTATTTGATGCCTTTACCTAATATTGCTAAGATTCAAGTCTCCAGAGATTTGGATGTTTAAATACAAAATGGTTTAGTTCAAGCCCATCTCACATAAACTGTTATTGATAAGACCACAGTCACATACAGCTGGCTGTCACTCAGGTATTTATGGAGGCAGAAATAAAAATCCCATTCCACCTCACTGTTAATCAATCTTTGTCACTCCACCAAGTTCTTTTATCTGATAAGCTCCCCCGTGGCTAGGAGAAAGAAAAAAAAAACCATCCCGTGAATGGAAGCCCTGCAGCCCAAACCGGCAGACCGAAGGAAGCGCAGCACCGGGAGGATTACAGCTGCACCTGGCAGCTGCAGGTTTCCAGGCCAGCACAAGTCACCCAAACACCCGCCACAGCCAGGGGTGTGCTGGCCTGTTTCTCCAGCTCACCAACAGCTCTGTGCTATAGCCACTGGTCCTCGGACGCCTTCTCCAATATGTCATTTTATTCATTCAAACCACAACGCACTCTTACAGTCCAGATTTATGCCTTTCCTTGCCCTTCTCACTACTCATCTGAGCCAAACCCCGTCATAAGCACTGTCACACTGAGACCATCCCTGCTGGCTCTGATCCGTCAGCAGAGATGTGGCCTGTAAGAGCTAGCCAGGAAGGTAGCTAATCCATCACAGGTGGCCCGAGCACTATTCCCATTAAAGGCTCACCTGGTTTATGACAGGTCTAAATTATATCCCAAAGGCTGTCCTCACTATTGTGATGCTCAAGACTGAGCCTGCACTCCAGCCCAGGCTCCCTGTGGTCACCCACGCTGCCAATGTTTGCTCATATCCTATGCTAAGTTCAGATCAAGTAAACTCTATCTTCTTGACATGGAAACAGGGACATAGACTGGGTATTGGTGATAGCTTGAGAAGCTCAGATAGCAGCCAGGCAGATGCAGTCAGCACAGCATCCTGCCATGCACTGTGTCCAGCTGAGGGTGAGCCATTAAGCACAAATGTGTCCCCACAGATAGACCTAGATTCCTGCTTCCCTGGTTTGGATGGTTTGTGGACAGTATTTCTCAGATCAATGAAAAGCCACAAAAGACTTTCTAAGTAGGAGTGCCCTGGCTTACCAGAAATATGAGATGACTCAAGAAGCAGAAAAATACCAGGCAGATCAGGAAAAAGACCATAAGAGACAGCTCTGGTGGGACCACCTAGGCACAAGACCTTGGGTGGTGCTAGGAGTTTTGCTAGCACTCATACAAGTCATCTTCTGGTGCTGATATGAGGGCTAACTTTACTGCAGAAGAGAGGAGGGGAGGAAAATGAGGGTCCTTTGGAGACTGGCACAGAACAAGAGCTAGATAGAATGTCTCTAATATCTCAAAATGCAAATAAGATAAATTGCACCAAATACAAACTTGCAAATTTCTTCTGGGATGCTGTCATAAAGATAAACAGAGGTCAACAACAAAGTAATTATGTCAGTAAATAGAAGCAAGAGTAGAGGGAGTAACATAAAGAAATTGTAAAGAGACAGCCTGGTGGGTAGCAAGTGCAGGGAAGGGGGGAACATCACTAGGGAATCCTCGTTCTTCAGAAGAATGTATTTGAGCTTTGTGGAGAAAACTTGCTGAGTGAGCCTGATATAAAAAATTCTGTGCTCACACACTGAGTTTCTAATTAGCTCAGGAACTGTGAAGGTGGGGAGGAAGGTAAGACGTTTGTTTTAGGGTGTACCATGAGAAAAAACACAGTGTAACCCCAGTCCTTCTGACTTATGTTCACAGTTTACATTGGCTCCTTATGAGGCTGGAGTAAGTATATCACAGCCTGCACTTCCCTCCTGGGAGCTGGAACAACGCTGGATTGGACAAAGTTAGCCCAAAGTGCCCTGTTCACCAATTTTGATGGCATGGTTCCTGCTGGGCTAGCAAATGTTCTGTAACAAGCAGCAGACTGTGACAATGCATATGGCATTTGGGACACTGCTGTGCAAGTGATTATTTTAATTTTTTTTCATGAAGAGCCCAGCTTGAGAGTGTGAGCCAGTATTTTCCAGGTAGGACACGTGACTCAGAGCAGGAAGGGATTTCTGATAAAGCCATGAACTTTGGTTCTCCTAATACCGTGAATGTTCCTGTCCGAGAGAGGGAAGGGAGTGTCAACGTTGTTCAGGACAGATGGGGATGTCTGGTGACTTGTCCAGCATCCACACACTGAACATAACTTATATGAAGATCCATTGCATGTGCAGCTTTTGCTTTAATTATTAAACTGTCTTTATCTCAACCGACAAGTTTTCTTACTTTTACCCTTCTGATTGTCTCCCCCATCCCACCAGTGGGTGAGGGAGCAAGTGACTGTGCAGTGCTTAGTTGCTGGCTGGCGTTAAACTATGACAACAGGCTACATAGAATTACATTAATGCCATTTTGTTCACTGGATTGTTGGGAAAGATTCATCTAGTGATGTTGTTGATTGTTACCATGATGGATAGAGTCTGTGTTTAATGGCACCATTTACCCCTGTTTTGATGCTGCTTGACATAGACTTCTCTCTCCACCACTTCTTCATTAACTGGTAAGAGAGTCAGGCAGACAGATTCAGAAGAATAATTGCTGTCTGGGGCGTTTAGTACTCCAAACCAGTGCTTCGACATTATTGTGAAAACCGGTATCTGGCATATTTTACTAAACTGCTTCCTATTAGTTTTCCAGACTATACAGAAGTTTCAGTCCAGATACAACAAGGTTGTTTCCTCTAGGACTGCTGTTCCTCCTGGAGTGTGATAGAACAGGCCAGGGCCACAATCCTGACCTCTATCATCTCAGCAAAATTATATGGAAATGCCACTCACTGATTGTGAACGCTGTTGATCTGAGGCACGGCAGATTTTGATACAGCACTTTGAAAGGCCATGAAGCAGGTGCTTCAGGTCAGGTGTGAAGCTTACAAAAGACAGTCACAGATGAATGTAAAGATGTGTAGGATAGCAGCTGGGTTGAATTTCAGCCATGTGAAAGTGCGATGTGATCAGGAGCCAGTGGTGAACAGGAGTCGCCAGTGCTGATTCTACTAGCTTCAGTTACTAAGCCTCATGAGCTGAAGATGTGAATTTACCAGCAAGTGAACTTAATACAGATGTGGCCTAGTAGATACTGGAACCACCATGAGTCCACAGAAGTGTTGGAGAGCAGCACTCCAGTGCAAGAAGGACACACTAAACCCAGTAATCCTTATATACCAGTGCCCATCAGAACACCATGTAAACTTTTATGATAACTTTACATTCAATCTACTTCATGAATAATTTTTATAAGTCTTTTTCTTCTTATTGAAATTATATCTCATAATTTTTATTGTGTATTAGATTGATTTTGATCACACTATTCTAGACCAAAATATTTCTCTCAAAAAAGCTTTTCATGGATGCTCTTTAATAATTTTCCATTTCCAGTTCATCCTATTTCTCTTCATCCCATTTCTCTTCATAAACCATGAACAGAAACTGAAAAAGGCACAAATTCTGTGGATGGCAAAAGACTGCTATGTCACAGTAGATGACCAAGGTTATGATACACTTACTATCCTGTCCTGTAGTGATATTTAGCAATGAAAATATTTTTTTGTTTCAGCTATTTTGTGCAGGTCTGAATTTCTGATAAAAAATTGATTCATCTTTGGACTTTGCCAAACATTATCAATAGATGGAAGAAATTAACATTAGTAATAGAAAACATTAGTACACCAGCATCATTTGTTTTGCAAGGATGAAGAGTAGGAATATGAAAAAGAGATTATGTAAGGTAAAAGACTCAAGACCATATTATTTATATCACAAGAGAAGAAAGAAAGATGTTTGTTTCTGGCTTTTTAAAATAAATTTAAAATCCTATATATTTTAATAGGATTAGATTCCAATTATTGCTTGAAAATTGTAGAAGAACCAGAAAAAAAAAAACCCCAAACATTAAATCCATAGTCAATTATGATTTATTGGAATACTCTTCTTGCTTCTCAACTCCTCTCTGTATTTTGATAAAAATATCTTTTTCCTAAGGATTATAATACCTTGAATGCCCATCAAAACTAACAGCTAAGATAGGAATCAGGATTACATTTATGTTCTTCCTCTAACAATTTCTGGTAGATTTTAGCTGTAATCTCATGACTTGGGGGACAATAATTATTATGGAATAATTATTGTAAATTTTTTGGTTTTCCTCTATCTGTTAAGGAGTTAGTTCTATACATACGAGAAGGCCTGGATTCCAATATTTCTTTCTTTAACATATTTTATAGTATTTGTTATCTAATTCAGTTTAACTGGTCTGTTGAGACCTATGACTTGATTATTACCAAGAGAGCCACAAGTTTCTTAAGAGGTGAAATACATGCTGTTGGCAAACTAAATTAAATTACGTGCTTATATTTTTTGATTCTTGCATCCAACAGTTATCTGCGTGCAGGGGAAAGCAGGATGACAATTTCTTTTTCAGACGCACAATTGAGCTGACAGCTACAACTGAAGTGAAAGTGCATTTTAGAAAGTTGTTTCTGAAAAGAACAAAACCACTAATCAGCATTTTCAACAAGAGGTGTCTTGAGTTCACCCAGGACTTTTAAGAGAAATGATTGGTTTCTATTTTTTCCAACCTTGTTTTCCTAAAACACATTTACTGGAACTCTTGTTTTCATTGAGTGGCCACTGCACAGATACCTTGGGAACTGGTCACCCCACAATGGATATGTCCAACAATTATCTGGCACATTTTAAAATTGGTTTAACTATTTAGATGCTTCTGAAACCTCAAGGTAAGTGAATAATCACAGAATTTTATTTTTCTAAATCTTTATATCTTATCTTAACCAGAAAAAGAAATCAAAGCAAAATAAGCAACTCACTCCCTGAAACACAATAAGCTAAAATCCTAGATTTTTTTAAAATTTCTTCATAACTTTACCAGTAATAAGAAGAAAACTCTTCTTATCAAAGCCCCCTAAAATGCTTTGGATGAGCTCCCTGTCAGCTCAACACAGAAGAATTAATTCAGCCTTTATTACTACAGAATGATTGAGTATTTCTTCTTAGATTTTCCCCAAAACTAGTTCTGGAGTCAGACTTAAATGGAAGACCACAGAGAATTTGTCTTCCTGGTTTGCTAATTCTAGGGAGCAAGAAAGAAAGGAATAGATTGTTGCTAAAAGGGACCTTTTATTTTTCTTTAAATGGCCAAACAAAACACCCAAATGAAAAACCCCAAGCAAAACCAATCAAACTGAACTTACAGGTGATGCTTGTGTTAGTTTTAATCCCTGGAATGCCATTTCTGCAACTTGATTGTCAGTTATAGCAACTATCATGCAAGCATGTAAAGCACAGTTCACATTATCCTAATTTTTATTAATGCCTACAAGAACTTATTACTCTAATTGTAGTTGCTCTCTGCTGGGAAGAAAGGATTGGGGCAGAAGGAAGAGAAAGGAATAGATTATTAATCTCTTCTAAAAATACTGAGAAACCTTAAGTTGCTGCAAAAAAACTTTTGTTAGAGATGGAATAAATCAGTGAGACTTACAGGGCAAGTTTGCATTAAAACACTGTTAGTCTAAAGCCTTACTCTAAAGTTGGACTGTTTAGGACATGTTAGACTAGTTTTTTTTCATTTTTCACTTAACTACTTTTTCCTAGACACTTCATGGAGGTCTATTCATAGAATCACAGAATGGTTGAGGTTGGAAGGGACCTCTGGAGGTCATCTGGTCCAACCTCCTTGCTCAAGAAGGATGACCTATAGCCAGTTTCCAGTATTATCTTCTAAAATCTAGTAAAGGCAATAGTTCTGAAGTCTATCACAATACTTTCTGTCATTTTTGGAGATATCAAAATAAATATATTATTTTAAGAAGAGTTGTTTTATTGACTGTTCTCAAATTATTATACTCTGCCTTAACATTCAAGAGGTTTTTTTTTTCTGCTCCAGTGTAAAATATAAGAAGGAATGGACAAGTGGAAAGGAATAAAGAACTAGTGAGGGAAAAAAAAAAAAAAAAAGTTAAGATTAATTATATTTATCCTTCACTGTACATCCTCTGGGGGGATGAAGTGAAAAAATGCTTACCTGGCATTCTGATGAGCAACAGAGAATTTATTAATTTGAAACAGAAATTGTTCTACATTTGCCATTCTTTAAGAACAAAATCTTTCATCTGGTGAAATACAACAGAATATGGAAAGGCCTCTTAATAATCTCAGTAATGATAATATTTGTCATAACACTTGCAAGCAGGACTTTCTGAAAAGGACAGAAAATCCTAATCTATTTATAAGCACTGAAACTTATACATATGCAAGAGGTTTTCATGTTGTGCTCATAACATGCCACTGAAATAAAATTACCGTATCCCACAACCTCTCTCTTAAGAATTAATTTCTGTTTAAAATTTGCCATAATTTCCCTAACAATGCCATTTTGTGGCTGCAAGCTCTACAATCCTAATTTTTCTTTGAACATCTTTTCGTCTTTCTGGTGGGAATCAGAGTTTTACGTTCCCTTTAAATGTCCCTCAGGCAAAAGTTACATAGTGGTAAAGAGGCAAAGAAATCTGAGACATGTAAAAGCTTCAATCTTAGCAGGGCCAGCTCTGTTTGCATGTATCGTTGCATTTTACTCTGCAGAAGACGCTGATACTTTAAGAAACCTGTAGGCTCTGAGCTATGCCTTTTAATGAACTTTAAGAAATTTCTGATGGAATTCATTACATTTACCTTTCCTGCCTTTAGGACAACACATAAATGCACACACAGCTGGTAGTGATTTCAGAGGAAACTGCCAATATATCTAACGGAACATCTTTCCTCCCTTCATGTTGTTTGTGCTCAAAAATCTGTACCAAATTATTCAGCAGAGATGTCTTATTTCATGGCTGTTCCACCACATCATACGGATATGGCTCTAAATCTTTGACAAGGAAATCAGAAATTGTGGAGTGAGTGACATACACAGGGAGGAATGCAAAACAGAGGTGTTCACTTAGGGATGCATCTCTGCTTCCCCAAGGAGCCCCTGCAACCTCTTGCTGTGCACCAGTGACTACCACCAAAACCTGCCATCATTTCCCCACTGCATGCAGAAGCATTCTTCTTGAGACCTCCAAGGCTGGTCTTCTGCCCAAGGAGCAGTGATGCTATTTCAAATGAAGGGTGCCTCTGGGTGATTCCCCTTCTAGAGACAGCCATGTAGACCCAAGTCTCCAGTTTGGTACAGAGCTGCTGAGCTTTGCTGTGATTTGATGGGGACCCCGTTTCAGTCAAAGATGAGGAGCAGAGATGGGGTTCTGTGGGAAGGGAGTGGCTGGGGAGAAGCAGGGGAAGTGAAGGAGATGAGGTCAATGTAAATAAGGAATCTACCTGGACATTCATTGCCTATGCTGCTTTTATACAGTAGTTCAATAACTAGTTAAATGCATTCCTGGAATAATGAGGTTGTCACAGATTGCCAATAATACAACATAATAAGGGAGGTACAGTTCCTGCCTTTTGATTTTCCTCAGACTACCAAAAATGGCTTAGGAATTAGTGGAACCCAGATCTTCAAAGCTATCACAACATGATGATATGCAATCAGATTCTCATATACAGCAAAAACCTATCAATTTGCTCTCTGAAAGGAGTGAACATAACAGAAATGCATGATTCAGTATAACCTCGTATTAACTGGTGACATATGGATGCATTTTCTCTGTGAGGTTTAGCACTTCCTTCTGATTGATGTATTCAGACACACCTTCTTATACTGATCACTGGCTGATCATTCCTTGCATTATTTACCAAATTGTGATTTTACCACTACATTTTACTGCCATGCTTTATTTTCTTCTTGCAGCCAGCAGGCCAGAAGAATAACAAAGATAATTGAATTTCACTTAGCAAATGAAAAGAACAGGGGGAAAAAAGTATATACAAGGCACAATGAAAACCTTCTTATCACCACTATTGAACTCGTAAATCCTGCAGGTTGAACATGAAAAGATTGTCTTCTGATACAGAGTTCTACAGTGACATACTTAAAGGTTACTTCACAACTTTGCAGCAGTTTGGTGTTTTTCTGTTGACCCACACCACCTATCTGCCAACTGAAAATCAGAGGCATAATCTGCATTTCCTGAGCAGCAGAGATATATTTTTTCTTTCCATTTGGTCATTTCTGATTTTTGTCCTCCCCTGTGCTCTGAAGAAAAGGGAGTCCTGGATGTTGCCTGAAGACAACTTGAACTCTCATTCTGTTCTTCTGCTGTAGTTTGGGGTGAAATGTAAGATCAATTTATAGTAGGGACAATCCCCATAAGTAGAGTGCTCAGCTAAAGACTATACCCGCAGGTGCTTTCTTCATATACAAGCAATTGATCCCTTCATAAAGAACATGTAAGGAGAGGGAATATTTTTTAGCATTTGAGTAACACAAAGCTCTTGACAAGCTGAGCAAAAATATGGATATACACATAATAAATGTACAGTCTTTTTTTCCCAGATCAAAATATTTAGAAATGCACAATGTTAATTAAAATTTGGAAGAAAGTATACACTAGGTACAGAGGAACAGAAATGTTCAGAAAGAATAATTTTCAGGGGTTTTTTTGTTGTTGTTTTGGGGGAAAAAAAAGCACCGCAACATCCTGAATAATGGCAACAGATTTTTACCTACATGTTCCATTATTTTATTTTTATTTTTTACCTTATTTCATGGTATTACAAAAAAATGTCATCTATCACTGCTGTCATGTTACAATACAACATAAAATATTTGAAGTATCTGAGTTTAGCTTGGTAAAAATATTTAAGGGCATCTGCTGGTTAGTAGTGACTGAAACAGCTTATCTATATAATCAACTTCTTTCCTGTTTGCTGTAGTGAAATGCTTGAACATTTAGATTAAAGACTCTTCTACTTGTGGTATATTTAAAGAATTTATTTTAAAATGTTGAATATTTGATTAAAAAATGCACATATAAGGACGCTGATTCATCAAAGGAAATAAGATATTTCAATCTTTACTAACAGCAGTTGCCCTTTATCATCTGGAAAATAGGTAATATAGCTATTTCAACAACCTCGTCGTCACTTCCAGAAGTCAGCTACATTAAGTCAGCTGCATTATCATATAGAACAGCATTAGATCACATACCATGAAAAGATGTGAATGTGATTAAAATACACAAACTAAAAATCAATCCAACAAGATGTTTTTGAATTTCAAAAATATTTCCCCACTTTATTTTTCATGAAACTTAAAAGATATTTAGGTTGACTCTAACTTAGAATAACCACAGAGGATAAAATGTCAAAAATTCCTAGAAATTCAGAACTTTTAGGTTGGAACTTTTCTGTTCTTTCTTTGGATCCTTTTGCACTGGTTTCTGTCTAAATACAAAGGAGAAGTTTTGTGCCAAATTAACTTCAAAGCAAACTAATGGACTCTCTTTTTCTTCTTGGAATTAAACTTGTTAATTGTAGCAGGACCTCTATTGTCACTCTTTGTCTTGGCCCTGGCAGTGCTTCCTTTCTCCTGCAGCAATAATTTTTGATGATTTTCTTTTCCCTGACTTTGCCTGGTTTTGACTCAGCACCCACCATCCCATAATCTAAATAGAAAGAGATTCTGATAGGGACTTCACACTGCTACCTTTCATGGGAGACCACACAAACAGAAAAGCAGCTGGCACACGTACATAACTCTGTTGGCCTCATCAACAAATAGCACTTGTAAATCCAGCCCAGAAGGTTCTGCACTCTCCCCTCTGGCTGCTTGATCGCTCTCTGACAGAAAAAAATCAAGTGAAATTGTGTATATATCCTTTGTCTTCCTCGGAGTGGAGTCAAGTCCAGGGGGAAATTATAGTCTTATGATTGTGAACAGGAAAAGTGGTTAACTTATCGCCCTTACGTTATGGGGTCACCAGAGGGTACTTTGACACAAGCTCCTCTCAGAGTATGATCAGCTGAAGGAATATCTACCTTAGCACTTTTTCATGGCTGCTGACATGAAAATATAGATTTCTTCACGTACTGGTATGAGTGAGAGAAACATCACCTTTGTAAGATGATAACCAATTGCAGAAAAAGCATCTTGGTATGTATCAGTTGATATGTATCGTATATTCCCTGAAGTAGTCTATGCTGGAAGCAAACTTTTAAGCCATCCAGCTTCACTCTGTGAAGAAACAGAAAAGTTAATTCATACCTTTGTGTAGTCTAACTTTAGATGACCCAAACAAAATGGGCACCCCTAAATAGCCTTTCACTGCTGGGAAACTTTTTCCTTGCATTCAGCTTCAGAATGCTGAATTTTATGTTGTAGTTATTTGGCTTGCTTTTAAAACAGATGTATAAAATTCTGCTCAAAAAGCATAGTCATTTCAAGACATCACTTTAGGAATTTTGGCTACAAGACAGAGATGGGAAGTAGCAGGGAAAATTTGAGGTTTTTTTCTTTGGGTTTTTTTGGTGGGCTTTGGTGGGTTTTTTTTTTCTGAGTATTCAAAATTCACCCACCTTGGATTTTAAAGAAAATTCCCACATGGTTTCTTAACATTTTTCTTGCATTTTCCATTTTTCTGCACTCACCCAAAGAAAAACCCATAAATGAAAACAAAGAAAAAAACAGAGTGCTGTGTAGGAAAGATTTATCAAAAACATGGAATAAGAAAGTTAAGAATAGGAATAGGATACAGTAGGATTATTATGTTAAAAACTGAAGAGTCTCAATCCTCCAACAGAGGATTACCATACTTGGGAGCCTAGGGCACAGTACCTACAGGGTGAGCTTCAGGGAGGCTCAGGCTACTTAATCTCATGCAAAGGTGGTTAAGGGACAATCTAAGCTCTGCTTTTGTTATGTGAAGAAAAACTACAGAGATGATGGAGCCAAATTGTCCTCCACAGTGGCATGAGATGTAACAAGAGGTAACAGCCTGGTATGGGAGATTCAGACTGGACACTAAGATAAACCACATCACTAGGAGAGCAGTTCAACACAAGAACAGGTGACAGCAGAGCTCCAGACCCTCCATCCATGGAGGTTTTCACATCTTGACATGTCAAGCCCAGCTGGCCTGATCCACAGATCCTGATGTTGACAAAAGTCCTGCTCCAAGCAGACAGCTGGACTAGATGGCTCCAGAGATTCCTTACAACCAGCACTGTTACGATTTCACTTTAACGTGCCATGGAAATTACCATACAAAAGGAAGATTTCATAAATTATACAGGGATTTATTTCATATCTGATGAAAACAAAACAAAACATCAACTTTTGAACCACAGGCGCGCGCACACACACACACAAAATGTCTTAATCCTATTTTGCAATGATGTATGATGAAAATCTGGTAAACATTATGCAATGGAAGATGCAAAAAGCAAAATGCAATGATTCAGGCTACAATTCTCAAACAGAAGTGTTATTATTTCCTTTAAAAACAACCATCTTTTTATAGGGGTCCTTACCCTCTAAGAAATACTTGCCACATGAGTAATATTGTTACACTGGATACAATGCAACCCATCTGGAGAAAATATCTCAGGGAACCAGCTGTTGAACTAGCAAGAAGGCTTTCTTTGGACCACTCTGTTCTGGCTGAGAAAATAGTAAGTCCCTTTAATAGGAACTCTGCTAAATGGAATTTGGATCCCCGTCCTGCTGCTGCATACAAGATTAAAAGGTACCCTCAGTCTTTCTACATCCCCAGGACACTCTTTCACTTGGTATAATAATTGTTACAATGCATCTGTAATGACCACAGCTGGGCAACATTTTCCTAACAAACCAGAAATAATTTGCAAAGCTTTCAGCAATCTTGGGCCAACTTCTGCCTGTTTTCCAGTCAGCCTGAGTCCATATTCTGGGCACTTTCCTATGCCAGATTTTGGCTGAAACTTGTCCAGGAATGCTTATGCCAGGAAGGGTTTTTCAATGTCACCTGGAACTCACATCAGCCAGTTGATTTTGTGGTTACAAAGATTTAGCAAGGCAAAATTCAGTAGTTTCAGATGAGATATATTTTTGAGCCCTTTCAGAATGGAGCTAAGATCCAAGACTCTTGAGTATGAATCTCCAGAATATAAGCCAAAAATAATAATAAAGTGTCCTTCAAACCCTCTGGCACAGAAATCCTCTGTTTCACATTGCCTCAGCTGGATTTTCTTTGCTCATATTTAATTAGATCTATATTTTTCAAAGGACTGTTACAGGTAAATTTTTGCTTTTGCTTGCCTTTTCACAGTAAATAAGTTTAAACCCACAAGTTCAAGACTATCCTCTGAGACAAGTGCAGTTAGCTATGAAATGGAGGAGAAAACTCCAAGTGTAACAGAATGGCCCCTTTGCCTGACATGTCTCCTTCGATTTTCATAAGTGCTTTACTTAGCTATCTGTACACAGATAGCTAAGGAAGCAAGGCTGTAAACAAGCCTCAGATAGCCCAGTGGCTGTAATAAAACTTCAGCCATTCTTTCTTTAAAATCTGTATTACACATATGTGTGTCTGTGTATAAATATATATATAGTTGCATGTGTTTAAATATATATATCCATATGTATATATATGGAGAGAAAGGGGAAGGGAGAAGAGAGGAAAGATATGTCCATTGAAGAAAACTTGATTCTATCTTTGACAATAAAATAGACTATGGACTTGGAATAAAAGCAAACAAAAACAAACATAAGGAAAATTTCCAAATTTTGAATAAAGGTATATCTGCTGTTCAGACAATATGCATTCAGAAATTCCAGTTGCATTAGCTAATAAATGCACAGAACTACTGACAGCTATTTGAAAGTGTTATGGAGAAGTTCTAGATACATGGTATCAATCTTCCAGCATCTGACTCTGGTAATTACTGCTTTGTAAGTCTAATTGCCAACCCTCTACACAACAGGATGAGTTTCAAGAAAAAACAAAACAAAACAAAACAAAACAGACAAACAAAAATAAAACCCCAACCAAGTGGAGGGTATCAGATCTATGAGAGATCTATGAGGAATAAGCTCTGTGAGTTTATAGAAAAACAAATCATACCAGTCAAACATGATTGCTTTTCTCAAGAAATCAGTGAGTGAAATTAAAAAGCAACAATAACAAAACAGAAAACATACGTGGATTACACTAAAACACTGGCTATGGCATCACAGTCATTAAAGTAATTTTGAATATAAAAATTGTCAGATAGAGCAGAAACAGGCTATGAGGCACAGACAATAATGATAGTGCAGCAGAAACTTTGTAGGATGCATTTAAAACAGCACGGGAATCTACAGCAGGCTGAGTCTCATCAGCCTCCCTAGCAGTGACTTGACGAAAGGAGGTGAGCGGCACGTAGAAGGTATTTGCAGCAAGGTATACTACAAGCATCTGTGGAGTAAAAATTCTAGCAGAAAGCTAAACTCAGCAGCTATATAGGCTGACAGCAAATAATTAAGCTACATACATGTTAGAAAAATGCAAGGCAATATGCTGCTGTAGCATGAGCAAACATGGCATCACACTGGGAATGATAACACCTGAGCATTAATCTTAGCTGTGCTGCAGACTTTAGATATGATGGTGCGCCAGGCCTCTTGACTTTTTTGAGTCTCTCCTTTTTCTCCAGCTATTGGCTGTCTATGAATGCAAGCTCTAAATTCTTCATAACAGGGAAAATTCCCATTCAGTGTTTGTACAGCACCTAGCACACCAGGACAAGAGGACCACAGCCTCCGTCAAATCTTGTCCACACAATGGAGAGCAAAAGCATGGCACCAATGCAAACAGTCAAAATTTATGTACAGCTCTCTAGCAAGAGGATGAATTATTGTATGATTGAACACACCGCCATATGTTCAATGAATGAATATCCATAGTTTCCCTCCACCTTATCCACGTAGTGTTAATAATTTGTGAAGTGGCATTTATTCACCATTCATTCAAATAAGGAACGGAAAATTGATTTTGCCTACCAGAGAAAAATGCATTTCCCCCTTTCCCATGTATTTGCAAGTGTTTGCCAAGAAACAGATAAAATTCCAAGGGGGATGGGATATTTATGCAAAAATTGTATTATCCAGTGTTAGAATGCTAATGCTAACAGGAAAATGTGGAGAGGATATTAAACTTCATGCATCAAGGATTATTCCATTCTCTTTCACTGAAAGCTGAATTAGTTTACATTTCACACAGGGTAAGAGCTCAGTTCCACGAGAGCAGATAATTCATTGAAATTTCAATATGTGTATTACCATACGGTAACATGTTCGTCTTGCCTTACCTCTCTACCAGAGGATCAGCTCAACCTGCTTCTTGCATTGTCTTTCTCCCTAGACCATCTTTGTATCCACGACAGTCATCAACAGAGTTCAAGACTCAGAGGGTTTCTGAGTTCAGTCTTTGTACTCCAAATGCTCTTACCCAGTAATCTCCATGAGCTCATAAAACAGCAGAAACACTTGGAAATACATGCAAAAGTAAACAGCATGATACGATTTAAAGAAATAACATTTACAGACTAACGTGAACTCCTTGAGCCCAAAGCAGAATAAATACAGGCAGTACATCTATTAGCTGCAAATGAATAAAACAGTATTTATAAAATGGGTAATTTAGATTTGATTAATGTTTATAAATGTGTTTACATAAGAATTGGATATTAACCTATACCTTTAAAGGGTTTAATTAGCCTTGGAATATTGTCTCAGTGTACAATGAAAAATAACTAATTCACAAAGGAAAATGCAAAGAAATTCTGCAAGTGCAAATGAGGGCAATTAATTAAGCAATTTACATAAATTTGAATGGTTATTTTCAGGGCATTTTGACATTTTGCACTTCCTATTCCCATCACACCAGCAAAAATACTTTTCTGTCACCCTGTTTATATGATACATCAATCATCTTATGGGATCACAGAGTACCAGCACACACTGCAGTATAACAGCTTCTACACACAAGCTTTCTGAAACGTGCAGAATCTAGCATCCCATTTCCAGCCGTACTATCTTATCACCAGCAGATGCATTTACAGGCTGTTATAACTTAATTCTTACCTCCAAATGGAGAAAAGAATATGAAATATGACTTCATCTCCATTACATTTTTACATCCTGAATACCAAACAGATGGTAACAATTACAGATGGGAGTATATTTCTCACATGAGAAGCCAAATGCTGCATAGCTCACCAATTGAAATCTGGAATGAGTCGCTTAATGCATTTAGTTTATCCAGAACAGAATTGGTGAAAAAGGGTAGAGGAATTTGGCTTAACAGTTACATGTTTTCATGGGAATACCACAGCAGCAACCTCCTCTTAATACAGCTGTGTCCACACAGGTCCTTTGATTTCTTTCTATTACCCTTATAACAGCCGAGGCAAATTTACTAACTCAGATGTAAGAGGAAAGTAATTTGCTTCAGAATGGAGATCCTTCTGTGGCAATTGCTGTATATACTTATTTCCCAGAGTGGTGCCTAGCAGGAGTAAGAGGCTGTAACACAGTCTGGATTGCTCTCTACTGGCTGAGCTGTGTCGATCCACAAGACTAAAGCCGTGATTCAAGAGTTGACAGAGTGCAGAGAGTGCGGCTTCCCAGCACCGCCGAAACTTCAGGTCACTGGTGTGGTATCAGCTCAGGATCAGAAGCCAAAGCTGAAACTACTGAAACAACCTCCTCTCTCCTTTGGTCTACAACTCCACAACCTCTCTCAAGAGTATATTCTTCTGGTTCACATCTGCTTTGATAAGTATAATGTGGGATCTTTGTCCAAGACTGTCAAATAAAGCTAACGCCACAAATTTATATTTTACTATAATACAATATTGCACTTACTCTGACATACTGTTTGCAATACATTTTACAGTACGTTTCATAGACTGTACTATTGAGAACAGTAAGTAATTTACTGAATCCTTCTATTTTGTCGCTCATCTGTTTAATGTAGTCACAAGTGAATTTTTAATTCGTGTATTTCTTTATTTATATAGTAATTATAGGCCACAACTTCAACTGATGCAAATAGACATTGCTTAACGGAATCCAATTAAATAAAACTGCCTCGCACCAGTTAAGAACCAGGCTTTTGTACATGATATATGTCAAGTGTTAGCATAGATTTAAAAATATAAAATAAATACAATTAAAAGAAACATTAAAGAAACTAGTAAGAAATATTTTTTGCTTTCTTCATTTTATATCACTCAGGAATATGTGAGATTTTAAAAAGATCCTTTTCAAAATTGATGCTAACATGAAAATCTTGAAACGTGTGCACTGAAATCTGTAAAACTTTCAGGACCTGAAGGGATGCATTTTAATTGATTCATGATGTTTCATATTATTTTTATTCTTTATAATAACTGCATTTCGTTGTCTGTAGATCAACATATATTTCAAAATAAAACCAACTTTAGCTCAAATGAGATCAAAATTGTTCATTTAGAAAATGTCATTTTCATCCACTTCAACATTTGTCCCCTTGCTGGTTTTGCTAGATTGAGCTTTTTCTTACAAGCATTTGTGATCGAACAATTCTAATATTGTAGAGGAAATACAACAGAAACCTTTCTCTAACTTATTGCTTTTCTTTTGTTATAATCTAATGGCAAAATTCTTACAAACAACCTAGCAAGTAAGCTTTCTTTTATTTAATGCCTTGCCAGCCCATTTTGCTTTCTTTATGCTGCTAAGTACCACTAAGTCGCAAAGTCTCTCCGGTACATTATTGTAATCGTTAAAGAGCAGCAGCAGAAGTTACTTCCCCAAGTTCCTTCCACACGCTGCTGGTTTCTCTATAGACACTGCTTGTTCAGCACCCACAGTGTTTCCATCTGTCTCAGGCTCAGCCTAGTCATGTAGAAAGCAGCACTTCCAAAGAGCTTAAAAGAAAAAATATATTAAGAAAAGAAGAAGTGATTAAGACAACCAACAGCTGGTAAAACATCAGAGAAGATCCATGAAATCAGGACACACACTTTTCCCAAATTAGGGCTGTTTCTCCTGAAGTGCTTGAGGGCTAGGTGTGTTTTGGTTAAAACTGCCCAGTGAAACTTATTTAACACACTGTGGATCACTGAAATCAGAATTTCCTCCTCTTGAAAATGCCATCGTCAAACAGAAATCCTTGTGACCTGGTTAGAATTGCTAGTAATAAACATGAAAAACTAACCCCCTTACAGCACTGTCATCAATTTGGCAATGAAACTATTTACCAGAGGTGCAACTGTCTTGTTGAGCCCAGAATTTCCTCACACTTTGGGTTAGTGCTTGAAGCACTAATTCTATGATTACTGTAACTGTGCTTATTCTAGTCTTTTCCCATCCCTTTCCATGAGAAACTTGGAAGATGTTGTCATACTCCTGATGGGGGAAAAAACAACAGAAAAAAATCCAAAATGTTTTACAAGATGGTAATAGCATGACCTTCCCAGCTGTAATTCAATGTACAATCTAATCTGAGATATTTAAAAGCTGCAATATCTGGTATAAAGTTTATGACCCTCTGGGAATTACTCCTTAACTCTTGCAAGGAAACAAAGTTGAAAGGGATGCTTGGTGAGCTAAAATTCAACTGCACCATGGAGAGAAATGCAGAGCTTTTCGTGATGAAGGCAACATTTATCTGTTGCGCTGTTTGCAGCTGAAATAGCTGATGTACAATGACAGAGGGTTAAGGTTTAAAGAATGCATGGGCTTTCTGGGGAAGTTAGTCAAGAAGGACAGTTTATAATTGTATAAGGTTTCTGCCTGTATCTTTGGCCATTTTTATGCCCTTAAAGCTCATGTTAGTCATTTATTGAAGTGTGGAGGATCAATATGCCGCAGCACCTTGCAATATATGAGCTGCATTCTGGCACAAATGACTTAAAAAGCACACAGATCTCTCTACAAAAGTGAATGCATCCCCTGTGCTGTGATGTGACAGAACTTATAGTCCTCATTCCCACAAACACATCACCTCTGTGGTACTCACTCTCCTTCCATATTCCCTCCTCTTCCAAAATCAACATTTACTACGTTGGTATTTTTCAGAAATAGTTGCCATGCTTGCCATGTACAATACTTGCTCCTGGGCATCTAACGGCTGCTCTGTGCCCTGGCTATGAATGTAATAAATGCGTCTGTTAGCAAGGGTGCAAACTACTGCACCTACTTATGATGGAAAATACATCAGCTCATTCTTAAGCACTGATGTCTGGGGGCAAACAGTTCCAGGCAATGATATAGAGATTCATATAGAATTTGGCAAAAGTTATTTTGGTCTGCCAAGGGTTTAAATGCATATACTACCAGTTTTCCTTCAAATTCTCTACAGACTCTCCAGCTATGTCTTAACTGATAAATCAGAGAGAGGGCACAAGTCTGAACACTGTCCTGAGATTGTCACTACAGATTAATTACTAGCACAGTCCCTCGCATGGGTTTTGCCCAAGACAAGTAGCACTCTCTCAGGCAAAGTTCAGGTATGTTTGGGGATTTTTCTCAGTAGGCTGTATGGATGAGGTTGCACTGTTTCTAAGAGGGAGGGAATTAACTGTATGAATATGAATGGAGCTATGTCACTTGCCTTCAGAGCCAGAAAGTAAGCCCTTTCCCACATGATCTGCTCTTTTAGACAAAGATATCTTCACTGTAGTGAAGAAAACATAGCTTGAGATTATACTGGCTGCTTGAGAGTGTAGGAGGGTTGTGTAGGGCCAGGGCACACAAACCTAACAGAAACTCATTTGTTCTGTCACTCGGGAAGGTTCATGCAATGAACTTGTGCCCAAAACTTCAGCTAGTTTTTGTTTTGTTGAGTTGATTGACTCCAAAGGAACACTCAGAAGTGAATTAATACTTACACAATTTGGAGGATCTGCTGGTCCCAGATGTGGGATTGCACTGGTGAGATATTTATTTAGCAGTAAAGTCTCAGCGGATCCCCAGCTGTTATAAATTTGTTCTATTACTATAAAAAAAAAAAAAGGATCAGCTGTCTCCAAGGGCAATGAACCAAGACACAGGCAGCAGAGCCATTAAGTGAGAAGGTGACAGGGATTACTCCTGGCCTTTCCTCATAAAAAGTGAGATGGGATTTGGGAGAGGCATGAAGCCTTCTAAACCCAGGAATAAGCCCACCAGAAAAGTAGAAGGAGGAGCCCTGAGCCAAACACAGATGATGAAATCTGGAGGGGGCAGCAGAATAAAACAGAACACCAGAGTTTACCTGTAATCCTACCTAATTCCACCAGATTGCCTCTAGTAGAGTCATGGCTCAAATGAAATCGAAGACAACTACATTACTGAGGGGTCCTTTCTCTCACACAGCTTTGTACAGAGCTGAGAGAAACTGATGAAATATTATATAAAAAATAAGATAGACTCTTTCTTGCTTTCATGCTAGAATTCTTTGGTAATAGGAACTCCTCAAGGGTGTTTCAATACTTTAACCTGAACAGTGGCTAAGCATGAAATGGATGCTATTGGACTAACAGCTTCTGAGTGTTCAGAGGTAATGGAATAGCATCCAAATGCACTGAGAAGGAAAAAAAAAAGTGCTGAGATAAGTGAGTTTGGGGTGATTTATGTGAATTTCTGGGTTTTCAGCAGGACTAGAGAGTTTCATAAAGGTCTGTATCAAGGTGTGATAATGTTTTCATCTATTTATAATGCAAATTAGAGAAACAAGTATTGAGAGGAAAAGAAAGATACATTTCTTAATTAGAAACTTATGGAAGTTCTTCCCACAATGAAAAGACAGAGTTATTTTTACCTGGGAGGTATTTGTAACAGTGAAGGGAAACAGTGTCGTCTTGTGTATGATTTTGTCATAATTAAACCACCTTTGTTACAAGCAGCTGCATCAGATGACCTCTAAAATATGAAAACAATCACTCTTTACTAGCATTTTCTAAGTGTCAGCTTTGGCAGACAGACTCGTCAGCCTCAGGTGATACTCCAGCCATCTCCCCATGCCTTAATCATTTCAATCTCTGCTTGAATCGTAAGCCTGAGAGCAACTGAATGCCTCCTGGCTGGTGGCAGCCAGACTGACTTTGTGAAGTCTGGGAGAAGACAAGAATCTGGTTAAGCCTGTGAGCTCAAATTAAATGGCTGACAGTGAAACCTGCTAACACTGCTCTTTAGAAAAGCATGGGAGGTTTTTAGATAGCAGCTAGACCTGACAGCTTCTTACAAATTTGCTGTTTGTCCTTGGAAAGAAAGAAGAAACAAAACCAAAAACCAAACCCCACAACAATACCTTTTCCAAAAAGTGTTTAGTTTGTTTAGATACAAGCTTTTATTGTTTACTAAAGAATCTTTAAACACTCCTCATGAGGGACATTATTAAATGTCTTTGGGTAATACTGACCCATTACTGAGATTTCACAGAATCACACAGAATCACAGAATCGCAAGGGTTGGAAGGGACCTCGGAAGATCATCTGGTCCAACCCCCCTGCTAAAGCAGGCTCTCCTAGAGCATGCTAGACAGGACTTCGTCCAGGCGGGCTTTGAATATCTCCAGAGAAGGAGACTCCACAACCCCCCCGGGCAGCCCGGTCCATTAACAAACATGTTTGATGAATTTAAACCGCTGTGGGATAAGAGGGAGAATTTTGACTCTGATACTTCCTGAGCCAGAGATGATGGTTTTGTTTTTAATAGCTTTGATAAGCTTTTCTCTCCTTGATTATTTTTCACTTATTTTTTGGGCACATGGAAGCTGTTGGCTTCTACAGCGCCAATTTTAACAGATGATCTATTTGCAATAGAAGATGCAATGAACTATCATTTCCTATTTATCTTCTCCAGGCCAGTCATGACCATTTCAAAATCATAACCTCTGTTGTTCAAGCATCTCTTTGCAAAATAATTTTTCTCCTTTTCTCTTAGAATCTGCAGCTGGCCACTTTCAGAGAAATGATACTGGGCTAGAAGGACCTATAATCTGACCAAAAGAGTGGTTTTTATGTTCAAATGCAACACAAAACTGTTAACTCTAATTATACTAGTGGTGAACTGTAAATACTGTTATCCGTAAAGTGTTCTGCAGGTTATGGCACCACTTCCTGTAGCAAAGGGGAGAATCTCACACTGTCCCTTTGTTGTAGTTACACTGGAATCTGCACTACAAGGGCCCCACAAAAGGGGTTGTGAATAGCCTTTTGGTGACCCAGGGTCAAGTTCTTCACTAACATAAGCCAACACTGTGGCATCAAAATTGAAAGCAGAGGAATTCCTGTTTCATTTTACACCATGGGGCCAATTTGAAGCTTATGAAATCTCCACTAAAGTTAATAAAAGTCATCCCTCTGCAGCATTTGTTCATCATTCATTACTTAATGTTGCTTTTTGGGGTGTAACCCACAAGGGAAGATCACAGGTCACTGCTTGGCTGAAATTAAAGTTCATTCTGCTTTCTTTAGTGTTGTCTTTGTTGGGATTCCTCTGCTGGATTTTCTGCCATTTATTATTAATTGTTTAATTGCACCATAATCTATTGAAACCCTTAGGTGGGAAACTGCTGATGACAATCCTTGACTTCTAAGTATTGCTGGCTTTATTAACTTTCAGATCAACTGGGAGCCAGGCAATTATCTGATCTAGCTGTAAATCCTAGCTGATATCCTTAAATGAAATGTGTTTTCTAGCACTAATTTAACATATTAACAGATTCACTTTAAGATCTGCTTCCAGAGACTAATATTGTAGGGGTTCTTCATCAGATCCCTGCAAAGTTTCTGGTGAACCCAAGTAGGAGCTGAAGCCATGAGCCATGTGTCTATGAAGTTTAAATGTTGCTTTTCACAGTTTGACACTGGAGACAATCTCACTAGATTTTTAAGCAAAGCACAAGAAACAGACTGAAAATAAGAATGTCAGAATCACTCGCTCTTGCATCAGCCTTCTCTGACGACTTGATAGTGTTGAAGCCTCATAAATAGAAGGGTGACATTCTCAGTATTCCAGTTCAATGGGGATCTCTTTTGTAAGTCACACGTTTTAAAGCATGTTTCCCCTTCGTAAACAAAACTAGAGTCTTCACTTCAGTGTCTTTCATTTTCCCCTCCCAGTGAAAGATTTAATGATTTTTCCTTAACACCCATTCTGAAGAAGCGTTCAGATTCATTGAAGGTAAGAATGAAGGGGTAAACAAAAGAGGAAGGAGGAAAAGAAAGATGATGTGAGCAAGGCCATATATACAAATAATTTTATTTGGTTGAACCTGGAACAACCACAGTGCTCCTGTACTAAAACTATAGATTTATCTAGGTTATTTGCCATGAACAACCACTACATTATCAAAGCTGTATTGCACATCTGCAGTGCTTTAGAATTCAACATTACTTAAACAGCACAGCATATCCATAACAATTTTCCTTTTGCATACATTCACAGTTTAACATAGAAATATTTATGTGGCAAACTTCAAATAAAAAAATCTTAGGGATACCCTTTCTAAGATTAAGACTGCACAGAAACTGGAGATTCAGCCTCCCTGTTGTTTGTGACATATTTTTTCATCACTATTTCCAGTAGGTTATATGTTCTTTTTTTAATTACAGAAATCTTCGAAACATTCCCAAAGCTTATTAGGTTTCCTTCTTCCATTCACAGCTGTAATGTATTTCAGAGCCACTTTACATTTCCTTTGACATGTTTGACTGGAGACTGATATCACGTTGGTGGGTTTTTTCCATCTTCCTCCTCTCATGATTAAAAATAGCATAATATTAAATATCTCAGATGAGGTATGTTTTTATCCCAAGAAAATAAATCTTTTACCATGGATGGGCAAACGTATTTGACTAATAAAAATAATAAATAAATAAATAATAAAGCCTCTTTAGCATTCATTTGAAACAAACTTGAATTCTGAAGCCTTCAGGAAAGACTGTTTACAAAAAACCTACAAAAAAAATGGGAAAAGATCTTGAAAAAAAATTTTAAGCAGCCTTATTTTAAAAGCCTTATTTTTTTCATACTTATCTGTATACATTATGCAAGATCAGCAATGAAGGTTTATTTCCAACAAATCCAGCAAGAAGTAACCAACAGGGTTTCAATCAATTACTAAAATCCATTAATCAAGGTTTATATGGAAGATAATAGCTCTCTTTTTTAACTTAGTGCTATAGATCACAGGGAAAAAAAGAAGATACTTTTGGGTTCAGATCTTCATGTCTGAAACAGAAATAGTAGAATTCAGGTTAAGTATAGGTTTAGTCTTCTTAATCAGATCAACAAACTGACATAAATATGGTTGGTACTTCATCAGAAACAAATATTCCTGAGCATGGTAGAGTGACACAAAGAGAATATGGGATTTTCTCCAAACTTCTAATCACAAGCAAAAATAAACATAAAGTGCTAGCTATTTAGAACCAAAACTTTTCTGTAAAATATAACCAAGGATGCAATCAGGTGATGTGTTCATTTTGGGGTAAAGAGTGTATATGTATTTGTCTTTTTTTTTAAAGCAACAGCCAATATGTAAGGACATTAATATAAAATTGGAGACTTAGTTACATCTAAGACCTTTCCTGACTGAGGAATATGGGGGTGCTTCACATTAAAAGTAAGGCTCTAAAACCATCCTGGAAGGAAAATCTCTCTTTGGTCTTCCATATAATATGTTAAGAAACTTAATTTTATCCCAGTGAGGAAGAGACATTTCATAAAATCTGAAAAAAATCAATCATACACTAGGAAAATCAGCTCCTATGCACCTTCGCCAATACCTTGCAGCATTAGATCATAGACCCAGGGGAATAATTTCATGAGCTGGTAGAATTGAAGAGCTGTTAGTCTCTAGTGAGCCAGCCAGTGAACTGGGACATAAAAAAAAAAGCTTTGCTAATGTGTATATTGTAAGAATTTGCCTATATTCTTTTTATCTTTGATTGGGAAGTGTCAGAAACTGGGGGAGGGGAAGTAGTTATTCTCAAGATATTTCTACTGCAAAGCAGAGTGGGAAAGTGTGCAGTTAACAGTGCGCATTTGCATCTTTTTTTCTAAAAGATTGTAGTTGGCGGGGGAGGGGGGAACACACAAGAAAAACAAAAGAACCGAAACACATGAAAAACAAGACCTGAATGATACTCTAAACTAAATTTTAACCACTGGAAAACCAAAGGCTATTCAAACACCATATAAGTTTGCATATTTGTCATGGTCACAATGAAAGTGCTTGTTTCCATCCTAAAAGCAAACATTCAATATTCCATTATGAGTTAAGGGTCATCCCTAAAAGTGGGACACAAGGTAGTTTTAATCATGCTTCATTAGTTGTGGGCTCTGCTGAATTAGGACCTAAGTAACTTGGACATACTTTGGTTATCTTTTGATCTACCTAATTATCCCCACCTCATTAACAGAAATAATATAAGTGTACTGCTTTTGCTTTGCCAAAGTAATGACAGTATTCTACCTCTTGGCAGTTGAAAGGAAAGTGTCTGGGAGTAACAGTATCAAATAAGCACTCACCCGTGATAATGACTTTCTGTGGTTTATATGTAAAATGCAAGACCAACAGAATACCATTTTATTTGACAAGGAAAAAGTAATGAAAAATAACTTTCTATTGATTTTCCCCCCAAAGTGATAAAGGCATAGCTCCAATAGGTACATCACAGCTTTATTGTTAATTTGAGTCTAGAATAGCATCTTACCTGTAATGCTGTTAATTAAATGCAAAACGAAGTATTTAAAACAATTCCTGTTAAAAAAAAAAAAAAAAAAAAGCGCCTTATTTTATATGGTTCTTTGTCAGTTCCTGTACAGATTCAGGAAAAGAACTGCAGCACGTCAAAGTTTTCGTATTCATTTTCATGAAAAAAAGATGATAAATAAATTCTGGTCCCATTCTGGCCTTGGATCAACATTGCACTCCCAAGAATGAGAGGGGAAGGAAATAATTTCATAACTAGAATCAGACGGAACAGATTAAAAGGAAAAATGGTAAATGCCAGTAAGAGTCTGTGACTGCTAGCTGGATTTCTAAAAGGAAAATGAGAATTTTGGAGTTATTTAGTATATCTTAACCATGTCTGTAGCAGATTTTGGTACTTACCTGTGGTGCACATTTAATAACCTGAGGTTCTTTGGCAAGTCACTGAAGAAACAGACACAGAGTCATAGAATCATAAAATCAAAGAATGGTTTGGGTTGGAAGGGACCATTAAAGATCATCTAGTCCAGCAGGGACATCTTCCACTAGATCAGGTTGCTCAGAGCTCCATACAATCTGACCTTGAACACTTCCAGTGGTGGGTTATCCACAATTTCTCTGGGCAACCCGTTCCAGTGTCTCGCCACCCTCATTGTACAGAATTTCTTTCTTATGTCCAATCTAAATTTACCATCTTTCAGTTTAAAAGATTATACCTTCTCCTGTTACTCCAGACCCTGGTAAGTAGTATCTCTCTCTCTTTCTTGTACCCCCCTTTTATTTATTGAAAGGCAACAATAAGTTCTCTGCGGAGCCTTCTCTTCTCTAGGCTAAGAAAACCCAGCTCTCACAGTCTTTCTTCACAGGGAAGGTGTTCCAGCCCTCTGATCATTTTTGTGGCCATCCTGTGGACACGCTCCAGCAGATCCATGTCTTTCATGATCTGCATGCAGTACTTAAGGTGGCAGTCTCATGACAGTGGAGTATAGGGGGGTAATCACCTCCCTCAACCTGCTGGCCATGATTCTTTTGATGCAGCCCAGGACACGGTTGGCTTTCTGGGTTGTGAGTACATGTTGCTGGCTCACGTCCGAATTTTTATCTACCAATATCCCCAATTCCTTCTCTGCAGAGCTACTCTCAATCCATTCATCACCCAGCCTGACCTGATACTGGTGATCACCCTGAACAAGGTGAAAGACCTTGCATTTGGCCTTTTTGAACTTCATGAGGTTCAAATGAGCCCGCTCTTCAAGCTTGTCAAGGTGCCTCTGCATGACATCCCTTCCCAAGCAGATCAGCTGCACCACTCAGCTTGGTGTCATCAGCAAAGTTGCTGAGGGTGCACTTGATCCCACTGTCTATATCACTGATGAAGATATTAAGCACTACTTGTCCCAGTATGGACCCCATATGGATATTTTGCTGCTGACTGCAGCTCTTTGGATCTGGCCATCCAGTCAATTCCTTACCCATCTAACAGTCTATACATCAAACCCATATCTCTCCAATTTAGCATAAAGAGTCTTGTGGGGGACTGTATCAAAGGCCTTACAGATGTCCAGGCAGATGACATCTGTAACTCTTCCTTTGTCCACTGATGCAGTCTCTCCATCACAGAAGGCCACCAGATTAGTCAGGCATGTTTTGCCCTTGGTGAAGTCATGCTGGCTGTCTCTAATCTTCCATATGTTTTGACATGTCTTCCAGGAGGATCTGTTTCATCATCTTCTTCCCAGGCAACAGGGGTGAGGCTGACAGGTTGGTAGTTCCCAGGGTCTTCCTTTCTACTCTTTTTAAAAACCGGTGCAATGTTTCCCTTCTTCCAGTCCCTGGGGGGCTTCACCTGACTGCCATGACTTTTGAAATATGATAAAGAGTGGCTTGGCAACTTCATCTGCTGGGATGTATCTTGTTAGACCCTACATCTCCTGAGAATTTTAAACTACAGTCTTAATGCTTTGATTTACCCTTGTCAAAGGGGAAAATTCAAAAGGGCCAAACAGACTGATAAGCATTTGCTTTTTCAAAAACTGAATAATACACAAGGAAGTTAAAATCCATTTGATATATTGCATTTGTCAGGTTATTTATCTTAGCACAAGTAAATCAATGTAGTAGTCAATCAATTAATGAGATACTGATATTATCAAATGTTATGATTGTCATCAAATATGTCAAATTAATCATAAGAATCAATTACTACAAGTATGAAACCTTTTAACAACAGCTATCAGTACTTAATTTTGATAATAGGAGGAATTAAATGGATAAAGTTATAGATTTAAAAATCAATAGGACTCATCAGATTTCATAATACTAAATAAAAGTTAATCAAGTAAAATTCAATAGCTCATTTTTGAGAATTAATATCATCCCATTTTACTAGACAAAGACTTAAACAAACCTTTGCCCAAACTGTTCTGACTCAGCGTGTCTCTAGTTCTTTCTATTTTTGAATGCAGTGCTGGAAGAAGATACATTGTATGTTGAAAAGTTTGAATCCCTGAAAAATATATTTTCTTTAGTTTCCAAGTCAAATTTCAGCTGGAAAAAGCCTTAAATATTTGTTTTGTTCTGCTTTGTTTTCCAAAATCCAGGAGTATCAGAGAAAAGGTCAGTTGCCAAGGGGAGCTGCTCCAGAGCTGGCCCGATCTGCAGTGGAGTGGCAGATCTCTGTGCACAGGAGGCTTTCCTGACACAGGAAAATGCCAGGGCAGTGGAGAGACCTGACGGGAGCCAGCAGAGCAACCATGGCCACCCCCACACTTGTAAAAAGCAGCCTGGGGAGTGCAAGCAACCAGGAGCACTGCCAACAGAGCAGGCAAACAGCACGTGGTGCATCAGCCAGGGCATGGTGCGGCAGTTCACACTAAAGGGCAGGCAGGAAGGGCGCAGTAACCCTACCAGCTCAAGAGGTGAATTCAGTTGGTGGTCATCACCCTCTCAGAAGGCGCTTAGCTATGGTATCCACCCAGCAGAAAGCCATGTCCTCTGCACTTGCCAGAATAGATGTGGCAACCCAGACAGAGCCCCCGCAAAACCATGCAGACATCCAGGCCTCAGGCTGCAGGGGGTGCCAGAGCCTTTCACTGGTAATGGATGGCAGTAGTGAGAACAGTGGTGTGAGGTGCGACCAGGTGCTGCTCAGTGTGGTGGCAGAGCTACAAGAAGAAGTAGAAAGGTTAAGGAGCATCAGGGAGTCTGAGAAAGAGATGGGCTGGTGGAACCATGCTCTACCACCCGAACAGCCACCAGAAAAAAAAAAAACGAGATCAAGGGGATCCTGTATTGTCCCCTCACCAGGCTCAAGGCAGTGGCTTAAAGGAAAGGAGTGAATGGAGGCATGTCCACAGCAGGCAAACCCCCTCTTTGCCCACCTTGCCTTCCCAGGTGCCTCTGTACAACAGGTATGAATCTCTGGAGGTGGAAGGCCAGTCAATGGATAATGTGGATGATGGCCCACCTACACCAGAAGTGTTGCCAGGGACAGAAAGGCCTACTCCCTGTATCATGACCTCACCTCCGTGAGGAATTAAAGACAGGTCATAGTTGTAGGTGTCTCCCTTCTGAGTCACTTGAAAGGGGAGGCGGTTAATACCAGGCTTGACCATGACCAGCTGTGGGATAACACGCCAAGGTTAGAGGGACGGGGTGCTAGCAAGGGCCATCAGCCTGTTTTTCTGAGACAGGCTGGCTACACTGTAGGGTACGTGAAATCTTATGGAGGTGAGCCAGGGGCTCCTGAGGTAGTAGGAGCCAGCAGGGAAACACCAGTGAACTACCTCAAAGGAATTAAGAGGTGTTCCTCTAAGAAGGTGACACGGCTGATAGCACAGCTGAAGAGCATGAAGCATAGGCAAGAAACAAGAGGAGCTGGAAGCCACTGTGCTGTTAAAAAGCTATGACCTCATTGCCATTGCTGAAATTTGGTGGGGCAAATCCCATGACTGAGTGCAGTTATCAATGTCTACAAGCCATTCAGAAGGGACAGGTGAGGAAGGAGGGGAGGAAGGGCTGTCCTCTACATCAAGAAATGAATAAAGTGATGGGAGCCGTCCCTGAAAAATAGCCATGAGCAGGTTGAAAGCTTATCGGTAAGAATTAGAGACCGAGGCATCAAAGGGAGCCTTTGTGGAGCTCTCAAATCCCCAGGTGTAAGAAATCAGGCAAGGAAGGCAAGAGACCAGCATGGATGAGTTGAGACCTGCTGGTCAAACTAAAGAGAAAGACGGAAATGCACAGGCAGTGGAAGCAGGGACAGGTATCCTGGGAAGCGTATAGGGACACTGAACAGTTGTGTAGGGATGGGGTCAGGAAGGTCAAGGCACAGCTGGAGCTGAACTTGGCAGGGGATGCAAAGAACAAGTGCTTGTACAGGTATGTTTCCCAGAAAAGGGAGGTCAAAGAAAGTGTACCCTCCCAATGAGCAAGTCTGGCAAATTGGTAATAACAGATGAGGAGAAGGCTGAGGTACTCAGCAAATTCTTTGCCTCAGTCTTCACTGGCAACCTCTTTTCCCACACAGTTCAAATAGAGGGCCACAAAAATGATCTAAGGGCTGGAACACCTCTGATATAAGGGTGGCCTGAGAGAGTGGTGGTTGTTCAACCTGGAGGACCGAAGTCTTGTGGCCTTTCAGTACTTAAAGGGGGCTTGTAAGACAGATGGGGACAGACTTTTTAATAGAGCCTGTAGTGACAGGACAAGGGGTAATGGTTTTAAACTAAAAGATGGTAGATTCAGACTAGATATAAGAAATTTTTTATGATGAGGGTGGTGAAACACTGGATCAGGTTCCCCAGAGACGTGGTAGATGCCCCATCCCTGGAAACCTTCAAGGTCAGGTTGAACGGGGCTCTGGGCAGCCTGACCTGGTTGAAGATGTCCCTGCTCACTGCAGGAGGGTTGGCCTAGATGAACTTTAAAGGTCCCTTCCAACCCAAACGATTCTATGATTCTATAATTCTGTGATTCTAAGAGACATTTAGAAAAACATTGAACTACTGTAACAGCTTTATGGTTTAAATCTAAAACAAACATAGGAAAGTTTCAGTATTACACAAAAAGCAATGAAAATATACATACACTGGATTGTAAGGAAATTGTATCCAACATATCCCTTCTGAGCTGTATATTTCTGTAGTCTTTAAGAGCTAATGATATGTTTAAAGTCGCTACTACGTGCATTCATAAACAAGTATATATATGTATGTGAGTCCTTTCCAGTTCATTATTTTTGGTTGTATTTTTTTTTACCTTGGTGTTCTCTCCTCTTGGTGAACAGGAAAGATATTTTCTGCATGAAACAGTAGAGATTCAAGGTATTTTCTAGTCACTGTGTAAGTTTGCAAGGCAGAGGAAACATAAAGAGTTCTAGGGCAAAGCACTGCAGTGCTGTATACAAAAGATAATTGTAGAAGAATCTGAAGGTTGTTCACCACATAAAATCAAAATCAATAAAATGGAAAAAACATAAAATGAAAATGAAATCAGACACACACAAAGTAAGCCATATCTTCAAGTTCTCAGACTGTAGGACACAACTCTGACACATACTTCAATTGTCTAACAGCAAATGTGTAGGAAAAAAAAGTTTTATTTTTAGCTGATTCAAAACAAAAGCTCTCAAATCGATTCCATGAAAACAAAATATTCCATTTTGGACATAATGCATAGGAAAAACAGGTATATTGACTTTGGAAAATAAACAAAGTAAAATAGATAATAAAATTTTAAAAAATATCACCTGCAAAATTGGAATTTTCACAGAGAATATTTTAATTTTTGCTAAACTTTGTTTATTATCATCTCATATTTTTCATCTATCATACTTGCATTCTGTTTGCCAAGAGAACTTAAAGACAAAAAGAGAAGTAGATCAGCTGAATCTCTAAAAAGCCCGTAGTGACCAGCCAAGCTTCTTAACCCCAAAACTTGTTTTATTTCGTTAAGAAGAGTAAAGCATTCAAATACCAGAACTATTAAAACACCAAATAACCTTCACAACTGCCTGTCATATAAGAAGTTGGGGATTTGTTCAGTTGCCTGAAAAAAGGGCATCTAGTGCTGATTAAGAAGGTCAAGAGTATCCAAAGTATTCACAGAGCTGTTTGCCATAACACAAGAACTGATGCAGACCCTCACTTTTTTTGGACTGGCAATTGGAAATCAAGCAGCATACCCTCAATACAATACAACACAATACAAAACCATACAACACAATACAATACAACACAACACAATACAACATAACATTGTATTGTACCACAGTATTAGGAATATTTTGATTCTTGCTGACTGGGTTTTTTTAAAAGTTTTTAAAGAACCTTAAATATTCCCCTTTTGGAAAACACCCTTGGGGTGTCTTAAATGACAACAGGTGCTAGTCACTAAATTGGTTCCCTTCTATCTTTGACATTACAGGTGAAATAACTTACAGCTTCTTACACACTCATTTTGTATCCCTGTGTCTCTGTGTTTCTGTCTTAACCAGTCATCACCTCCATTACTTTTTCTCTCTCTCCTGGAAGATGTCTTGTAAAAGTGTGTGCTTTGCTGCATCAATAAATTACCCTCAAAAAGAGCTTTGGAGAGCTGAATACCAACTGTAATGTGCCCTGGGTTACTGTGTTTGGAATATGTGAATGCAGTTCTTTGTGCATTTTGGGAAATGTACGTTTCCAGTGCCTTTCAAAAGAATGTCCCCAGAGAGATAGCCAGTGTCCTGTTCTGTGCACATCTTGGCTTTATTTGAATCCATTACAAACCTCCAGATTTTTTTTCTCCTTCTTACAGATTTTTTCATGAGTTTTTAAAAGCCTCATAGTTACTCTTCAATAACTGGAAACAACTCAGAATTTCTAATTGCCTATTAAGGAAGATCAGAAATGCTTGTACTGCAAGGCAGTTCAGATCCAAGGGAGATTACGGTATTACATTTTTTTTTCCTCTCTCTCTTTTTTATTATTACCTTTGGAAATCAGCAGATTTCTTAGAATAACATGGCTATAATTGTTTATCTGGGTTTTTTACTGGTAGTGTCATTCATCTCCCTCTAGACAAGAATACCAGCACTCAATACCAAGATGTGTATAGGAAGCTATGACAGTGAACAGACCCTCAGATAATAAGCTGTGTCAGGTTTGTGTTGCTTCCACAAAGCTCCTGTGTTTCTCCATCAAACCCCAGAGATTAGCAGAGATAGCTGAATTCTAGGAGAAAACAAGGAAGCAGCAACAGCAGCAGTTCCAGAACAGGATGAGGAAGAGGCAGCAGAGGCAGTAGCCACGAACTGCAGTGGGCTCAGGAGAAAGAAAAAACATAGAATAATAGAATCATAGAATCATTTAGCTTGGAAAAGACCATTAAGATCAAGTCCAACCATTAACCTAACACTGCCATCCCACCACTAAACCATGTCCCTAAGCACCTCATCTATCCTTCTTTTAAATACCTCCAGGGATGGGGACTTGACCACCTCCCTGGGCAACCCATTCCAGAGCCTGACAACCCTTTCTGTGAAGATATTTTTCCTAAAAACTAAGCTAAACCTGCCCTGGTGCAACTTCAGGCCATTTCCCTTCATCCTATCACCTGTTACTTGGGAGAAGAGACTAACACCCACCTCACTAGAACCTCCTTTCAGGTAGGTGTAGAGGGCGATAAGGTCTCCCCTCAGCCTCCTCTTCTCCAGGCTGAACAACCCCAGTTCTCTCAGCAGCTGCCCATCAGCCTTGTGCTCCAGACCCCTCACCAGCTTTGTTGCCCTTCTCTGGACACTCTCCAGTGCCTCAATGTCCTTGTTGTAGTGAGGGGCCAAAAGCAGAACATAGCATTCGAGGTGCAGCCTCACCAGTGCAAAGTACAGGGGGATGATCACTTCCCTGCTCCTGCTGGACACACTGTTCCTGATACAAGCCAGGATGCTGTTGGCCTCCTTGGCCACCTGGGCACACTGCTGGCTCATAATTCGTAGGAAGTGTTTATGACCCTGTACTTGGTGCTGGTGAGGCTGTACCTTGAATACTGTGTTCAGCGTTGAGCCCCTCACTACAAGAAAGATGTTGTGTTGCTGGAACATGTCCAGAGGAGAGCCACAAAGCTGGTGAGAGGGCTGGAGCAAAAGTCTTATGAGGAGCGGCTGAGGGAACTGGGGGTGTTTAGCCTGGAGAAGAGGAGGCTGAGAGGAGACCTTATCGCCCTCTACAACTGCCTGAAAGGAGGTTCTGGTGAGGTGGGGGTCAGCCTCTTCTCCCTGGTAACGGACAATAGGACAAGGGGAAATGGCCTGAAGTTGCACCAGGGCAGGTTTAGCTTGGTTTTTAGGAAAAATATCTTCACAGAAAGGGTTGTCAGGCTCTGGAATGGGCTGCCCAGGGAGGTGGTCGAGTCCCCATCCCTGGAGGTATTTAAAAGAAGGATAGATGAGGTGCTTAGGGACATGGTTTAGTGGTGGGATGGCAGTGTTAGGTTAACGGGTGGACTTGATGATCTTAAAGGTCTTTTCCAACCGAAATGATTCTATGATTCTATAGTGTAATGGTATAGCTGACTCCATGGGCTGGAGGTAAACAGGCTATTTTAAAGGAATGGTAACAACAAGGAATCCTCCATTCATCTGTAATGACATTTTTTTAAGAATATTTTCAGTGTTGATGTTGCTTCCTGATAGTTGAGGGACAAGTGTTTAACCAGAGCCTCATGAAGGCCAGACTATGGGTGAAAGCAAATTGTATTATGTTCAGTCTAGGGATGCTGCTTTTGAGTGTTTGAAGTAAAGTTGCAGAGGGTTTTGTAGGTACAACATCCAAGGTATACTCATCTGTTTTCAATGAGGTTTGCAGCCTTACCATACTGTGAAATACCGGATCCCTTCTTACGTTGCAATTACTGACAAAATTAGGGCTACAGACCTTCAGTCTCAGATTATGCCATTTCTAATGCTTGTACATTGCGCCAGTTGCTGAGTGAAGCAGGAAAATGTGTGTGTAAAAAAAAAAAAAAAAAAAGAAGAGCCTAACTAAAATTTCTTTGCAGACAGCATAAATTGTGTTGTCTGAACACTTCAAAATATTTAATAGACTTTATCTTAACAACTTCACTATGAAGTAGGGAAGTAGTATTCAGTTTTAACAATATAAAGGCCTAAAGTAGAGAAAGGCAAAGGATCAACATTAAAGACAAACCAACCATTCAAAAAAATCACAAAGCCAAACAAAAAATCCCAACTAAAATAAATAGATCTTAGGCACTAATATTTCTGGACTGCCGCTCTGATTTTTGTATCCTATGCTTAATATGTACGCTTGGGACATTTTGGAGAGCAAAATTGACCTGGATAACTTACAGTCATGCTTTTTCTTGAATGTTATCTGAATTAAAAAAGAGTCCTACTTTTCCTTGGCTTTAGGCATTATATAGCTGGTGTCTGATCTTGTACCTGAGGTGCATCACTACAAATACAAATCATACTCTAGGTCTTTGAAAAGGAACTGTTTATTCTGCATTTGTACAGACCAAACATAATGAATTCACACCCTTATTGACTCAGCTTTCTTGACCATAAAACTGTAGTAATAAAAGGACCTTCTGAACAATGTAACAGATGTAGAAATAAGACAGAAGTATTCGTTATTAAAGAAAAAATTAACACAAACACAGGAAATTCATCAGCTAAATAAATTCCTAGCCCATCCTGTCCAGGAAATGTTTCTGTGAAAGACAAATTGCAATTAAACTAAGAAAGCAAGAGGTTAATTGGTCATCTTTCTTTTTTCAGCCTGAAGGTTTAACCCAGATTCCCAAGTCTAAATCCTTATATTTTAAATCTGTTTCTTCTCACACATATTTTGCATTCTAGCTTGAAACATTTAATAAACTTGTTGCTTGTTTGAACATCCATTTATTGCAAGAGTTTGGCTGTTTATTTTTTGCATACAAAATACTTGGTTTTCATTGTACATTTGAATATCTTTACATGCATAATTAAGATATCAGCTAATACTCACACCTAAAAAATTCACAGTGATGCATATGCATATACACAAGGAAGAAAAAGCATTCTTAAAGGAAAAAAAAAAATTAAGTAAGTAGCATTCACTACTGTGGTGCATGAAAGTTACTGAAGTGCCCCTTTTCCTTTTGAGAAATCTTTTTTCTGAATATTATTGAAGGACCAGGCCCAACGTATATCTCAGCTATTGAGCATCCTATGTCAGTACAAAGTCTCATTGATTTTGGTAGGATTTTGTGTTACTGGATCCAGGTGCAGAATTGAAGCCAAAGTCAGAATAGAGGGAACATTGATCCGTGATGGTATGGCAATTCCCTTGTTTCTGTGCTATCGAATCACATTGCATTTGAAAGTCATTGAATTAAAATGAATATGCCTGCAAATAAATGTGAGGGGTTTGCAAACTACAGCACAAAGTATGTCAAATTGCTCTCTGAATGATTCAGCCAAAATTTCTAAATGACTCGGTCACACAATCCATAGAGTTTATAATTAAAAGTATGCAGGTGCATGAATATGGGTGCATTTTTCTCGGATGTGCTTCAGAGACCTATAAAAGCCTCAGACATTACTAGAGATGTTCCGAATTAACCATAAATAATTCAGGTAGCCTGAGAACCTCTGCATCTGCTGTTTTGCAGAGAATCTGCATGTACTGTTATTAGCTTTCCTTCTAGCCACTGCAATTATTTTTGAAACAGCTCCTTGCTATTTAAATGTATAGCAGGTATTTGAAAGAAAAGCTCTTACAAAAAAAAAAAAAAAAAAAGAAAAAAATCCAGATGTGCTATGTTGAGTTTCTCCAAGATATGTCAATACATTATTTTGGGGTCACAGACTGATGTTATGTGACTCTAAATGTCAAACCTGAAAAAAAAAAATAAATTACTTCTCAGCTTTGGATAGACAGTTCTGTTCTTATACGCAATATTCTATCTAAATTCTTGATTGCTTTATAGAAGATCATGCCCCTAATAAAAGTGCTTCTCCCTCTGCATTTTTGACATTGCTCTGCTACTTTTTCTTTTCTCCCCTTCAGTAAAACTGATTCATGCAGCACATTTTGTTCTCATATACACTTATTTATCCTAGAATTATAATAACTGCAGGGAATTAGTTAAAATTAAAAAGTGCTAGCAAAATAGAAAAAAAGTTATTATAAATACAAAACAAAAAAATAAAATTTGAAAGAGCAGCTGACTATTTTGAGCTGACTTCAGCTGTATGATCTATAGTCTCTTGAGTAGAGTTAGGTGAAGTGTTTTTCTGACCTAAATATTTCCACTGAAAAATACAGAACTATGCCAATCATATAACCCATCTAAAAGTAACGTAAAATAATGTTTTTTATTTCAAGATTTTTAAAACAATAACATTTTTGTCTGAAATTATGTTTCCAAATGCACTTGTGAAAGTAACTTCAGACAAATAATTGTTTTTCTCTTTTACAATTCTTGAAATAAAACACGTTTGCTCAATGATAAAAAAATCCCTACTTTTGAGAAAAGCGACATTGTATGTTCAGTCCAAACCATTTTTTTCCAGAGCTGACACAAACCCAAGAGTTAATTATTTGCTCAGTTCTGCTCCTGAGTTTAAACAACATCCCTAAGGGTTTTGTATAGGCCAGATATCTTTTGCCTCCTTTTGTCTTTCCAGTGAGGAATGACATTTTTCTTAACTTATTGGGCTGTTATATATTTCAGGAGAATCTTGAGATGATACTCTGCAGTAGACTGCAGGTGAACTTTGCTCAAGTCCCAAGGTGGTCTTAAGGTGGTATTGCATGTTTATGGTTGTACAATACCCACCAACATAAGGCATGTTCACTTGAATTATTGCACATCAACTGATGGTTGCTGCCTTTCCCAGGTCAGGTCAACCAGCTGAGGTTGACAGGCCCACTCACAAACTGGTTTTTCAATGAAGTGGCAAAGGAGTCCCTGCTGTGAGGAATGAATACTTACTCTGGCTTACTTCAAAGCACAAATAGAATGGCACACTGCAGCCCCTATGGAATAATTTTATTATCAACAGCTATACACTGCAGCAAAATATGTTTACTATAAGTAAACAAAACTGCAGTTGAAGGAGGTTTGATCACTGTAGGGAAGACTAGGTTTTGTGTTGCTTCTGGGGTCCCAAAGCTGCTCCTTACTGAAGTTTTGGACATCACTTCCCATTGTTTGTTTCTCTCTATCTCCAAACCCTGTCACCACTTTGTTTAAACTCTATGTACTCTCCAGAATTAATTTATTTTATCCAGTCAGGGTTGGGGGGGTTGCATGTCTGTCACAAGCCTCACATCACGTTCATTTCTACTTGTTGTTGTCTTCATAACTGCCTCTGCAGACTTCATATTGCCATTACATTAGGTGCAAGGCAAGTGACACATCTTTATAAAAAAGCCTGTTTTTCTTCTGTTATTTGCTTACCAACATGTTAGGCTAGGTGTTTCTTATAGCCTCTGATACCACTGGAACAATGCTTTCCATTGACTCTGCAAAGCCCATTTATGAATCATTATACCCTGCAATAAACTTCTGGGAATATCCACTGAACTGCCAGGATGCTGCAAAGGTTTATGACTCCATGGGAACCAGGATCTGTAGGAGGTCCTCGGGAGACAAGAGGGAGGGATGGGGCAGCAGTCAGGGGCAGACCCTAGCCCCAAGCATCAGGCACCTCTGTGGGGATGTTGCAGGTACACAGAATAACAAAGTAATGTCGTTTTATACCAGTTGAGAAGATGTGGTAAACTCTTTCCAAAGTCCTAGATAAATAGGAAAAGGTCAAAAAGTTACTTCTTTGGAAGAAACTGTTCTGTTTACCTGTCAGAAAGCTTTTCTGGAAGCTAAACCCATCAATCTGCTTAATCTGGGCAAAACAAATGGTTCTCTGTTTTTCTCTATACTATAAAGTAGCTTTCACAGGATATATTCTAGTCAGTATCTCTCAGACTGAGTTTCCCTTCACTATATAATAATCAATACTGTGATAAGTTTTTTAAACTTTTACACTTGCCTAACATTTTTTATATAAGCTTAATTGCCTGTGTGTATAAATACATGTTTCCAAAATATAGACGTATTTATCTTTGAAAGTTTTAGCTTCAACATTATAAAGAAAATATAAAACATAATGAGTGAGATTTTATGTGAGGGAATACATGACCTATCAGGAAAAGAAAAAAAAACCCACAAATTAATTATGAAACACAGAAGTCTTTAAAAAAAGGAAAGAGGTTACTAAATATGGAAATTTAAGGATTTTCAAGTTTCTAACTTGCAGCATCTTTATTTTTGTGAGCATTAATAGGACAATTGCACTGGCAATGTAAATCCCAGCAGAACTTGCAAACCTTGAATCAGAATTCATTTCCTTTTGTCTTTGCTGTAATAATGAGTAAATAAATCTCATAGTTCTTCATTCCTATTTTCTTGAAATCTTTGAAGATTGGCGAGGGGGGAATTTTAGTGAGATGGCAGAGGTAATAACATGTGCAGCTCTGTAGTTCTAGGTTGCAGATTAGCTATTTATATTATAGGGATGCATGCTGTAGGAGGGAGTTCACTGACTCAGAGTAAGGGAGTTTTCAGATTCCAGAGTTATTACAGGCTCTATGTACAACCAAAGGTCACAGAACAAGTCAATGACAAAGCTCAGGAAAGAACTCTTTTCACACCCAGACAAAGGTCCTAACAACTTGACTGTGCTGGTTTTCACCATCTCTTTTTGGAGGATTGTTGCTTCTGTAAAATCCTTTATTTGAATGAAGCTATTCACATGGAGAATCCTAATCCATTAGGATTAGGCCCGGAGCCCAGACCTGAATTCTGTTTAGTGGCTCGCTGGTAACAAACTGCTGGGCCCTGTTACGAAGGTACAGTCCCTTCTATGCTGAATGAAGCCTGTCTGTACATTATATGTGTTTTTCTCAAGTTTGAGTAACAAATAATATAATAATATTACTATATTACTACTATTACTGTGTTGATATTTTTCTGGCCTTTTTCTAGCATTCTACTGGCATTCCTACAGATAGCTTGGGAAGGTGGGCAAAGAAACTAATAAGCTTGAACTACACTGAGTCTTGACTAAATCATTCTCTCAAATTAGGTTGTACTCAAACCCCTCTGTTATTGCTCCTCCACTTCTCTAGAAACAGGAGGGTTAAATAATTTCAAGATTCCACTTGGCCCCTTTATGGGTACAGAATTTCAATATAATTTTTGGAAGAGAGGGTCAAAAAACCTGTAAAAATAAACTCTTCTCCTGCTTTTATGTACAACCTAAGAGGAAAATGAAGACATTAACCTAAGTATAGGCCTTTTGCACAGGAAAAACTAACATGAACCACTTTAATGTTATAATCACTGTCAAAGCATGAGATTTAGAGGTGAGGAAGGAAAGAATTTAAATTTTAAAGAACTTTTCTGAAAGGGTTTACATTTTCCCAAGTAATATCTCCCGTTACTTTAACATGTTCATTGTTTTCCTACCCATAGCCATCAAATTATTCTTCCTTTTTCACATATAGTGCTGATACCTACTGATGGATTGTATTGTTTACAAAGTCTGCAGCTCAACAGATTTTGAAAACTGCTGCAATTCAGAAGTTAATAGCTGGTTCTCTTGAAAATGGAAGGTCAGAATTAAAACTCTGTGTACCACGAGACTGTCACTGTGAGTATGGGTTTGCAAATTATCTCTGAGGCACAAACAGAATATACAACAGCAAAATGTATTATGTAACTTTTAAACACTTAGGAATATGTTTGAGATTGACTTTGATATGTAGGTATGTGAGACACTTAAAAAATGGAGCATTTTTGAGACCATTTTGACAAATGATACTTCCTTCAACAATTGGCCAGCAATGGAAGCTGTGTCACTTCTAAGTGCATCTAAATTGCCTAGTACTATTAAGAAGTCATTTAAGCTTCAGCAGTGTTTTGTCTGATTCTGAAACTGAGCACTTAAAATGTATGTCTTGTCCAAACACATAATGAAAACATTATTTTTTACTTTCTTTTTAAGCCAGTCTTCCTCCACAAACACATATACAACCCAAGCTGAAAAGAAATAAAATAGCAAATGATGATGACATGTTCTATCAAATGCATGAGTGAAACAGAATCTATCACTGTGTCAGTCTGGGTATAAGAGCTTTCTTCTAGGACTCAAGGGGATATTATAATAAGAAAGCCTTTTTTAGCACTTCATGTGATTCATGATTTAGAAGCAACATCCATGAGTTTCATAAGCCAAGGAAAAGCTTGGGTAGATACACAGTAATACAGGATAAGTCAAAAGGATTTCTGATTAAACAAACCACTCAAATGCACATAATAATTTAGACATTTCTACAGTAAAATCAGTGGGAGAAACCTTCTGTAGAAGTTACTAAATATAATTTACAAACTCATACAGACTATTGCATATGATTCTCTTATATCCGTACATATTTGTGCAGTGCCTAGAACTGGTAAGAGTGAAAGCACTGGTGGGAATCAAATATAAATCCTATATTCAGTAGTCAACAGAAGTGGAGATTTTTCCTTCGATCAATCTTGTAGCCATTTTCTCCTCCTCTTCCAATGTAAATGCATAGGAAAAAGTATAGACTGCTACAACACAGCTATTGCCCAGTCTCACAACAGTGCACTAAACAATTTAGAAGTTGCTGAGAGCATAAGTGTTTATAAGTGGCATCTCAAAAAATGAAAAAAAAAATTCTGAAGGACAGTCTATCCTTAAGAAAGGATGGGGAAATAAAGTGCTGGGTAAATGTAAATCTTATGATGATTCCCATTACGTTGCCTCAAACTCTTCCTTTCAAATGTGTCTTTGTACACTAAGGTGGAAGAGGACTTACTCGTTTGTGTGAAACTGAATACTTTTTTCTTAAAGCCTTTCTTAAAATTCCTTTTTCTTCTTACAGAAGATAGATAAATTAATAACATGTTGCTGTTTTGCTGAGATCACTGTTCAACATGCCAAGAAATAATCCTGACTTTCTCAGGCTCTCCATTCTGTTTGTATTGATGAGACTTGCATTTAGATTGTGAGATTTCTTATCCAGAGAAGGTTGTCTTTGTTCAAATTTTGTACGGTACCCATTCAAATTAGAACCTTATTCCACAGCATGGGCTTCTAGGCAGTACAGAACTTGAAACATGTCTTAAGGAAAGAGGTGAATAAGCCCTTATAGAATCATAGAATCACAGAATGTTTTGGGTTGGAAGGTACCCTTAGAGGTCATCTAGTCCAACCCCCCTGCAGTGAGCAGGGACATCTCCAACTAGATCAGGTTGCTCAGAGCTCCTTCACTTGCTGTCCTGGTTTTGGCTGGGATAGAGTTAATTTTTTTCTTCCTAGTAGCTGGCATAGTGTTGTGGTTTGGATTTAGCATAAGAATGTTGATAACTCACTGATGGTTTAGTTGTTGCTAAACACTGCTTACACCAGTCAAGGACTTTTCACTTTCCCCTGCTCTGCCAGGTGCACAAGAAGCTGGGAAGGTGCACAGCCAGGACAGCTGACCCCGACTGGCCAAAGGGCTATTCCATACCATTTGACATCATGCTCGGTATATAAACTGGGGGGAGTTGGCCGGGGGACAGCAATCACTGCTCAGGTGCTGGCGGGGGTGTTGGTTGGTGGGTGATGAGCAGTGGCATCACTTGTTTTTCCCAGGTTTTGTTTCTCTCTCTCATTGTTTTCTTTTTCATTAGTAGTAGTAGTAGTAGTAGTAGTAGTATTCAATTATTATACTGTGTTTATCTCAACCTATGAGTTTTCTTACTTTTGCTCTTATGATTTTCTCCCCCATCCCACCAGGATGGAGAGACTTCTTATAATACAAAATAAAAATTTTGAAAATCTGCTGGGGAAAAAAAAGGTATTTCAATAAGCTAGTCTCTTAAGCTGCAAAAGCTCTTGTCGATGCATATCAGAAAACATTGGTTTTAACAATAATATCTGATGCAATGCTATCCGGTTTGAAACAAAAGCATTGTTTATACTGAATTACAGTGAAACTGAGAACCTATCCTGAATTATCCTTTGAAATAAAAACTGCATGTTGTACTGTAAAGAGGACTGCATATTAAATGAAGACTTATCACTGTATTGTCAGACAGTAATTTTATCTATGTCCAACTTATTTATTTAGTAGATAAATTTAGAACTGGATTCTTTCCACAAGGTTTCAGTGGCATACCAGCTCTAAAGTGCAGCATCAGAGCAATGAATACAGTAAGACAATATGCTTTCGCTACAGTAATAAGTGAAATTCAGCACTGACATGCAAACAGGTTCAACTGAGTGTCCCTTACTTCAGCTTCATTAGAGTTCAGCTTACTAATCGATAGCTGAGTCAGCCATTGCTGCAGGCAGTCTGAGGAGATAAAAGTGAGAAGAAATACTGTTCTTGGAAGTATCATTTCCAGGGGATATTAGCTCAAGGGTTCATAGTTGCATGCCACCAAAGCTCTGACTCAGCCTCTTATCTAAAATGTCATTGGGAGAATTTATCCCTTGGAGACATTGGAATTTCCAGATATCTACAGAGATTGTTCTGGTCAGAGCTTTAATTTTAAAAATGCTCACTGTGGACAGGAATATGAGGAATACTGGATTCAGATAAATCAATAACTTATCTAAGAATCCACCTGTACCGTAGGCATGTGCTTGTGAATCATTCAGATTCACCCCATGGAAGAAAACAGAAAATTCTACCAGTCCCACATATGCACCATTAGAGTCAGCTGATTGGTCAATCATCCCCCAAATTACAAAAAACTGTCTGGCATTTGACATAAAATCTCCAGTTTCTGCTCTTATGAAACAAACTGGGTAAGCAAAAAAGAAAACAGAATTTGGATTTGCATTTATTTGTTCATTTGTTTCCTTTAGTTTGTCATTTCAACACAGTTGCAGGAAATCATAAAATCTGGGCAACAGTTTAAAATAACCTAATTATATGTTTATAAACTTTCACAAAAGGGTCTATCAACCTTGCTTACTCTTTTGCAGAACTAGCGGCCATTTAAAGTACTTACCTGAGAGCCTGAACTAGTAGCTTTGAAGAGGCAGTCATGGAATCAGCAATTCTGGTCTGTGGTTTCGACTGCTGTTCACTACTGTATGACTTCTGGCACTCTTCCCTGCACTCTGTGTGTATTGCAGCCTCACCCTGGTTTTGCAAGGGTCATACTGTTTGACGTCCTGCAAAAAGTTGCATTCTGCAAGAATATTCATAGCCTTTTAGCAAAGAAATGCAGCAAACTACCAAAACTGTGTAAAAAACTGGCTGGCTGGCCGAGCCCAGAGATTGGTAGTGAACAGAGTTAAATCCAGCTGGTGGCCGGTCACAAGCGGTGTCCCCCAGGGCTCAGTATTGGGGCCAGTTCTGCTTAACACCTTTATCAATGATCTGGATGAGGGCACTTAGTGCGGCCTCAGTAAATTTGCAGATTACACCAGATTGTGCGGGAGTGTCAATCTGCTCGAGGATAGGGAGGCTCTACAGAGGGATCTGGACAGGGTGGATTGATGGGCCAAGGTCAATTCTGTGAGGTTTAACAAGGCCAAGTGCCGGGTCCTGCACCTCGATCACTACAACCCCATGCAATGTTACAGGCTTGGGGAAGAGTGGCTGGAGAGCTGCCTGTCAGAAAAGGACGTGAGGGTGTTGGTTGACAGCGAGCTGAATATGAGCCAGCAGTGTGCCCAGGTGGCCAAAGTGGCCAACAGCATCCTGGCTTGTATCAGAAATAGCATGGCCAGCAGGAGTAAGGAGGTAATCAACTCCCATACTCGGCACTGGTGAGGCTGCACCTCAAATACTGTGTTCAGTTTTGGGCCCTGTCACTACAACAAAGATGTTGCATTGCTGAAGCATGTCCAAAGAAGGGCAATGAAGCTGGTGAGGGGTCTGGAGCACAAGTCTGGTGAGGAGCGGCTGAAGGAAGTGGGGTTGTTTAGCCTGGAGAAGAGGAGGCTCAGGAGAGACCTTATCGCACCCTACAACTACCTGGAAGGAGGTTCCAGTGAGGTGGGTGTCGGTCTCTTGTCCCAAGTACCTAGCAATAGAACAAGAGGAAATGGCCTGAAGTTGTGTCAGGGGAGGTTTCAGTTGGATATTAGGAAAAATTTCTTTGCTGAAGGAGTGGCCAAGTATAGGAACAGGCTGTCTAGGGAGGTCGTGGAGTCACCATCCCTGGAGGTGTTCAAAAAACATGTAGACATGGCACTTCAGGATATGGTTTAGCAGGCATGGTGGTGGTGGGTTGATGGTTGGACTTGATGATCTTAGAGGTCTTTTCCAACCTTAATGATTCTATGATTCTAACAGGTGCTTCAAAGAGAAGAGAGGCTATTAACACATCTTCCCTTTCCACAGTATCATATGAAAGGGCGTGACACAAACTCAGGCTTTGCTACATGTCAAAAAATCTTCTCTGAGAGAGATGTTATAAATTTCACCACAGTGGCATGAAAACCTCTCTGACCTCATGTTGCATCAGGCATTGATGGGTCCAATAGCACTACCTATTCCCAAGAGAAAAATGCTTCAGTATTCTTGTGCTCAGTGACACAGTCATTAGTTTCTGGATGCAGAGGCTCATCTCACTGCTTTTGGCCATAGTGCAAAGCACAATGCAGAGGAACCCTGCCCAGAGAACTGATCTAATGCTCCTTTTAAGAAGTACAAACGTGCCTAATTTGAATGACTTCATAAAAACAAGAGAGTCTATCGAGACAACATTGGAATGTAGCTATCATCATTTAAGCACCAGGGAGACAATTTATTCTTAAATGGAGTTATTTTTAAATGAAGATTAATTATTTGTGATATTTGTGGTACAACTCCAGAAGTGTTAGAGCGCTATTGGGCTAGCAGTTCCCTGAGGCCAGGGGCCATGGAGATTTGTCCAGGGTGGCAAGGCTGGTCCCAACACCCCAGCCAGGAACAGGGCAGACCAGGGGGCACCAGGGGTAGCAGGGTGCAGTGCCAGCCCTGGGCTCTGGCACCTCCCTGGGGATGGGGGTGGGCTGAGGCCAGGACAGAACATTGGCCTATTGATGGGACTGGCTTGGTGGGTTCCATAGCCACAGAGAGCAGGGTTCTGGCAGAGCTGGAGACCAACATCCTACAGTGTCAGTGAGGTAGGGACTGATAGCCCAGGGGGACTGAAATGGGCTCCAGATCCATGGGCAGAGATGGTGAAGAAGAGAGTCTCTAAGCGCAACCTGTGAGTGCCCTCAGAGCCCCATCAAACTTAACCTGATACAGGTTTGATGGTACTTCCTTCCTGAGGATGAGCTAGGGCAAAAAATCAACTCAGATGCATGAGTTCTTTCATGGATCTGGACCATATTTCCCAATTCTGGGAAGCACAGAGTTCAACATACATTGAGTTATCTGTTAGATCGGGAAAAAATGAAGAGGAAATTATTAACCAGATGAAGTCAGAACAACTAAGGCATCATTTCAGGATCAGACTAAAAGGATAGGTTATTCATTATACTTGGCCCAACTATTTTTCTTTGCTTGTTCTGTGGATTTTTTTTTTCCCTACAGGCCAGTTATTGTCACCTGTCTTCTCATCATATGCGATGAACAAACAGAAAAATAGAAATCATACTTTAATATGAGAGGTCATTCCCCTTTTGCGACGCTCTTCCATGTAGTGGCTGTTAGAGTTCATCAACATAAGGAAACATAAGATGGAATGTAACTGTTTTTTTATTTCATTTTCATAGTTAAAGAATGTTTCTTGAAATTGGTTTTCATTGTTTATCTTGTTCTCACTTAAAAAAGACCACCTGCATATAGATAAAAGGAAGGGAAATGAGTTTTTGTATCTTCTATTTTACATACAAACATTGCTCTTTCTAGTAAAAATATTCTAAGGGATTGATGGTATCTTGACTGTATTTGTTTTACTTCTCCTCAATTCAATTTACAGAAAATGTCCTAGCAACAGACTAAATACAGCGATGCACAGAATAACAACATTAAGTTTCTCTCATTTTGGTCACTTGTTAATGCTCCACCTGAGAATACGAAACGAAGACTCCAGTGACTCAATGATTGGAATTTTGTGATTTGTCTGAAAGAAATTAAAAACAGTCACCAATGATGGAACAAAGAGTAATAGAAGGGGACTTGTTTTGTGTCATTTGTGGTAATAATCCAACAGAGAAATGAATATTCTTGGACAGCTACCAAAAGTTATGGCTTCTCATATAGCTTCTCATATAATTGTAATGTGGAGCAGACACATTACACAATACTCCAGTAATCCAAGTCTCCCCATATTCTTGCCTGGGAGACCTGTAGGTCAGCCCCTATGTCCATGCTTCTCTACTATGAAAATCATACCATAAAAGAGGGAAGAGGAGAAAGGAGGTAGGTAGACAGTATTCGCATAGCATTTTGCGATAGAGCTGGGATATTAGTCAGGACATACAGTCCCTGGAGCTAGAAAGCATTCCTATGGCCATCTAAAAGCAGCATTTATACTGTGATGCAACTGTGATCTAAAACCAACTTTAGTGGTCTAAACCCAACTTTAGTGATCTAAAATCACTTCTCAAAGTCTCTTCTTGCTTAGCTTTTCTTCTGTGTCTGGAAAGTATGTCTCTGAACAAGCCCAGAGCTGTTAATGGTTAGATACATCTCGCTTCTGCCTTAGTCCCATGGGAACTATAGCACCTGGGCATATTCTGCAATGTTTCTGCAATCTCCTCCTTAAGTCCATGTTGAGACATGGTACAAAAAAGGATCATGATAAAGGGAACAACTTTCTAGGTGACTTAGTAGCTGGGACACTCAGCCTGGGTGTCCTGGTTTTGGCTGGGACAGAGTTAATTTTCTTCCTTGTAGCTGGTACGGTGCTGTGCTTTGGATTTAGTACTAGAAGCATGTTGATAACACACTGATGTTTTAGTTGTTGCTGGGTAGTGCTTAGACTGGCCAAGGACTTCTCAGCTCTCAGCTCTGCCAGTTGCACAAGAAGCTGGGAGGGGAGGCAGCCAGGACAGCTGACCCAAACTGACCAAAGGGCTATTCCATACCTTTTGATGTCATGCTCAGTATATAAAGCTGGGGGAAGAAGAAGGAAGGGGAGAACATTCAGAGTGATGGCATCTGTCTTCCCAAGTAACAGTTACGTGTGATGGAGCCCTGCTTTCCTGGAGATGGCTGAGCACCTGCCTGCTGATGGGAAGTGGTGAATGAATTCCTTGCTTTGCGTTGCTTGCGTGCGTGACTTTTGCTTTACCTATTAAACTGTCTTTGTCTCAACACACAAGTTTTCTCACTTTTACTTCTCTAACTCTGTCCCCCATCCCACTGTGGGGGGAATGAGCGAGCGGCTGCGTGGTGCTTAGTTGCCAGCTGGGGTTAAACCACGACACTGGGTTTTGGTGTTGGATCCAAAGATGACATCTATTTTCTCATCCAAGAACTCGTTAATGTGAATTGTGTAATACTGAAAGAACACAATCCAAAACTCAGAATTTCCCATACAGATCAGTGGCTTTAGCACAAGGCATAGAGTGCTTCCTGTGCCTTTTTGCTTGTTGCTTATTCTTTCACTCTGTACCAGTGAATGTAGCAGCTCCTTTCTGCCAAGAGGTATATCGACAGCAAGAAGAGTAAAAAGAAACTAACTCTTTGGATGCTCAAGTTATTCTCCTATTAAAACTAAGGACATACCTAATAATGTTTTTTGTGTAAATTTTCATTGGAATATGAACTAATAGCATGCTAAGTTATGCTTTACATAGATTCAAGAATTCTTAGAATCTTAATATATTTTTAGACTTTTTTTACACTGGATTACATTAATTCATCCTGGAGCAGAAGTGAAGAAATTGAGATCCTCCCTGGTAAGATATATTACTGCATGCTTCTCAACAACATAATGAATAGCTAAGAATCTTCTACAATCATCAACAAAACAAACACTAAAACATGTATCTTGTGTACATGACTTCAAATACATTGGGATTATAGTTGTTAGCAGGTTCTGCTCCTATTCTTCGCTCTCATACAGTACATTTGCTATGAAATAATAACAGAAGGATGGGGTTTATTTTTTAATCAAGAACAATTCATAGTTCTGTTTTTCATGTCTCTTCAAACTTTTAAATTTTATTTTAATTCCTTCAGTTTTAGGTAAAGGGATCAAACTGTGGGATAGTAAGTTCTTAATTAGACATTTTGATGACTTTAGAGATAGCCTAACTTTGGCTATAAGTTCTCCAATAGGACTGATCTTAGCCTTTTAAAAGTCCAATTAACTCTTGCTACTGTACCACATCGGATTTAGAGAAACTTGGCAACCTGAGAAACTTGGCACCTATTTACTTTTTTCCAGCTCCAGCCTTCAAGTGCTCTACACACACTGATACAAGGTGAGATGTTACTGGTTCATGTTCCTGCATAAATTGTAGTAAAAAAAAGAACACTGACTAGCAAATCTGCCACTAGGTGTGAAGACAAAAATAACTTTGGGGATCCGTGTTCATTTGAAATAAGCACTTCCTTTTGCACTGGCCACTACGAGGTAACTACTTTACTTGGACTGCAGCCTTAGGCTAAATTAAACCAATGACTTAGTGTGAAATCTCCATGTCCCATTAGCCAGACTCCCTGAATCATAAAATCTGTGTTGTTCCTAAATGAAAAGTCAGGGGTTTTATTTCATTCACTGGGTTTATAGCAATGAAGTATGGTTACATCAGGAAAACTTCTGACCTTTTGCTGTATCTTTTTGAGAACTGCCCTGCTAATGGCCATTCATATTAATTGGATATCTGAAAAACAGATGTTTCAGTACAATTCTTTGTTCCCTGATGTTCAGTCACCCTGTTAATAGTACTTACTGCCACCCATCAAAAGATAATAGACTCAATACAGTGTAACAAGATTAAACTGAATATTTGACTAACATCAGTGTCTGTTCTCTGCCAGTGCCAGATAACTCACCTGAACGTTTTAAGAAGTTTTACTTTGTTGACTCTGTTACAACGCACATAGAACCTGACCCTCTTAAAACAGTTGTGATACTATCTAGTGCTAATATACTAATGTGTGAACATAGGTATTGAGGACTTGGTAGTTACTCAGTTCTACAAAGACTGCTGTCATGGCAGCAACCTTTCTTCAAAGACCAGGATAGACAGGGTAGTAACTCCCAAGAGAACCTCCACATATTTCATCTCAATTGTCAATGTTTCTAGTGACCTGTAAATCAGAGTAATTCAGTTGTGAAGATGATGTGTCAGTTCAGCTAGCTTTTGGGTTTCACTGTTTGCTTTTGTCCTGTTGAAAAGCTGAAATCATGAGTACTAAATGTAAGCTCATCATGCACCATAAAAGCTGTGGAGAAACACATCTTTCAAATATTGTTTTTGATAGGATGTTCAAAATAAATTCCTTTTTTTTTTTTCACTAGTTACTCTGTTTTTTATAGTTGAACACTTTGAGGCTGATCCCAGACAAAAACCTGGAACCATGTTCTTTTTAAATCAGGTTCATAAAATGTGTAGTACATTTACCTTGGTTAACAAAGTGTAGCTCCCTCTTTGTCCCTTTTTTCATCCCATTGGGTGTTATGATCTAATGAGGCTGATCTTTCATTTCAGGGATACAAACTTGTGTGTTACAAACTAAAAGGGGTGCAGTCTTTGCTGTCAAACGAGTTGAACATTCCTCTATTTTTGATTGATTGATGGGTTAACAGAAGGATAATATAAACCCAAAGCTAACTGGTAATATAAACACAAAGCTAACTCAATATAGAATATTCATAGAATATATATTTGTAGCTTCATAGAATCACAGAATCCTAGAATCACAGAACAGAATCATAGAATCATTAAGGTTGGAAAAGACCTCTAAGATCATCAAGTCCAACCATCAACCCAACACCACCATGCCTGCTAAACCATGTCCTGAAGTGCCACATCTACATATTTTTTGAACACCTCCAGGGATGGTGACTCCACCACCTCTCTGGACAGCCTGTTCCAATGCTTGACTACTCCTTCAGTACAGCATTTTTTCCTAATATCGAATTGAAACCATGAATTGATGAATTGTGAATTCCAGCTCCTCCTGATTGTTGCCCATGCTGTGTGCATTGGTGTAGATACACTTGACCTGGGCTATGAATTTCACCCCCAACACTGGCATGCCACCCCTAGGCTTCTCTCTAGTGATCCTGGTTATATCCCCTTCATCCTTCAGACCTAGTTTAAAGCTCTCTTGATGAGCCCCGCCAACTCATAAGCAAGAATCTTTTCCTCCTTTGAGAAAGCTGAACTCCATCTATCACCAGCAGGCCCGGTGCCGTATAAACCTCCCCGTGATCAAAACCCCCAAAATTCAACCAATAGCACTAGCCTCTGAGCCACCTTTTAATCAGGTGAGTTTTCCTGTTCCTTTCAGTATTCTTCCCTGCCACTGACAGGTTCAGTGTCATTGAGTTCCATCTAAAAGTATGGAAGCTATGGGTGTGAGCCTGTGACTATAAGAGCCCTCATGTATATACTGGAGTTTTACTGCAAGAGCTACTATTGCTAAGGATGGAAGAGATAATAATGATTTCCCTGACAAATTGCCTCCCTGAATATATAAATAGCACACTCTTTACATTATTAATTGAAGAAGGATCCAGGAATAGCAAATACACATTTTATTCTATAAATCATTTTGACATACTATGGCTTACTTGAAACATATCTATCAGTGATGATCAGAAATTTAATTAATATAAGAGAAAGGAAATAGAAGAGAAGACATCCTGGAAGATTGTTCAGATTTCCAAAGGAGCATATTAACCAAGATGTATTCCTGTTGTCAAAACCCTTTTTTCAGCCATCTTTCTTCAGGGATTGTGCATGGTACCTATGAATAGAACCACAGCCATTTACAGGAGGGCTGAAGACATATGGCAAATCTCTTACCAGAATGTCTCTCTAACTTCACTGTGAGATTGCACATATTTCCATAACTTTCTGAGCCATAGATCTTTAGATCAAGAAAACAACCTAAAGCTCCTTAAAGGTTTATATAAGAGTCTACTGCTTCTTATATACTGTGTGATATATCTCATAAAATGCTTTTCATGTAACCCTAATTGAGGGAACATCCCTGCAGTCAAGCTGGTGACACTGGAGGGAAAACCGGTTTCCGAAAGGGCCAAAGGCAGCCCAGGCCGAGGAGGAGGAAGGCAAGGAGGGAGCAGCAGCAGAGGCAGCCCCAGGCTGGAGGAGGAGGAGGAGGAGGAGGAGGGCAGGAGGTGCTGCAGGCCCACAGCAGGGATCCCCTGCAGCCCTGGAGAGACCCCGCTGGAGCAGAGCCCCAGCCTGCAGCCCGGGGAGGGCCCCAGGCCGCAGCAGGGGGATCTTTCCTGCAGGAGCTGCGGCCGTGGAGAGCCCAGGCGGGAGCAGGTTGTCCCTGAGGGACTGCAGCCCGGGGAAGGGCCCGACCTGGAGCAGGGAGACGGGTGAGGAGGGAGGAGCGGCCCCGAGGGGCTGGCAGGGACTGACCGCAACCCCCATCCCACCCCTGCATCCCTTCGGGGAGAGGAGTTGGGAGGGAAGGGGTGAAGGTGGGACAGAGAAGAAAGGGGAGAAGAAAGGTATTGGTTTAATATTTGCCTTTTGTTTCCCACTACTCACAGTTTTAACTACATTTTTATTGGAATTGGCAATAATTTAAATGAATTTTCCCCATGGAATCCTGTTTTGTGAAGGTAATTGGTAAATGGTCTCCCTGTCTTTTTCTCAGCCTGTGATCTTTTCCATCCTATTTTCTACCTCTATTGTGTTGAGGAGGGAGAGTGAGAGAGCGGCTGGGTGGGAGTTTGGCCCTTAGCCAAGGTTAATCCTCTGTTGTCCTGTTGAATTTCAGATGTGCAAGTTTAAGGGTCTCATAAGAGAAAGGAAAAAAGGCCGTTCCCAGTTTAGTGACACCTCCTGTAAAGGATGTTTTAGCACTTGGACTGGCTGATACTCATGGGCTTTCCTAACATGGGTCAGATTTATGAACTACAGTCTTTAAGACTGTTTGTAGATTTGGCCTTGTGCCAATCAATACATAACACGAAGAGCTCGATGAAGAGTTGCCAGAGATGTCAGAATCCCTCTTTTTCTATGCTTGACAACTTCAGATCAGGTTCTCATGATAAGTTATAACTCTTAGCAAATAAACTGTTGCCTTCTTCATTCATTCCTGGATTGGTTTACTCTGCAGATGCATACAAAGCACATTGCAATCTCTTTTTGAGCAACTTCATCACGTGGATCTCAGCAGCACCTGTAACATCTGAAATTGTCAAAATCATTTACAAGAAAGAAGTGAAAAAAGTTGTGCTGACCATCTCCAAATGTGGCTAAAAGCATCTGCAGAACTAACAGACTCTATTAATCTGTAAACAGTAATTATAAACCCATTCATATAACAGAATGTTAATTACAAGAATGAATGTTAATGTAATATATAATTGATCTAATAAGATTCTATAAACACATACAGTAGGAAAGTAAGAATACATCATTCATGCCTTTAATTATCAATGTATATTTGTGTTGTTCTCAGTGAAACAGAGGCATAGATTATAAGACCCAGAAGAGCTCTCCATTTTCTCTAGTCTCTTCAGCAACAAGATGTATTTGGTTTAATGTGGGAAAAGAAATTACTTGCTTACAGCAGAATATGACCTGCAGAGGTATAACTCTGATATCAGAGTCCTGTCACTAGTCAGCAAGGGCTCTGTTTACATTACTTGAGGATATAACCAGTACTTACACAACTTTGAAAGTTTTTGTTCATTTTGACAAATTTTAGCTGCAGAAAAGTGGCTATGTAGCATAAACTGGGTTGTGAAAGAGTATAGCCATGATAAAACAATGTCACTCTTATCATGATGGGCTGTGTACAGAGAGATACACTACAGGTCTCAGGGTTTTATTTATAGCAAATGCCTACACCTGGCAACAGGAACTGTGTGTATGTACCTACAGCAGAATATGGCCCTACTTCTATCAGAAATAGTAAGATTATGAACAGAAATATTAAAGCAAAGTTTGAACCATTTTATTATGGAGAAAGAATAATCATACCAGCCCTGCATAAGGAACAATTTACAAGACCACAGAATCACAGAATCACAGAATCACAAGGGTTGGAAGGGACCTTGGAAGATCATCTAGTCCAACCCCCCTGCTAAAGCAGGCTCTCCTAGAGCATGCTAGACAGGACTTCGTCCAGGCGGGCTTTGAATATCTCCAGAGAAGGAGACTCCACAACCCCCCTGGGCAGCCTGTTCCAGTGCTCAGTCACCCTTAGAGTAAAGAAGTTCTTCCTCATATTCAACTGAAACCTCTTATGTTTCAGTTTGCACCCGTTGCCCCTAGTCCTGTCACTGGACACCACTGTAAACAGGCTCCTTCCATCCTCTTGACTTCCGCCCTTAAGATATTTGTAGGTGTTGATGAGATCCCCTCTCAGTCTCCTCTTCTTCAGGCTGAACAAGCCCAACTCTCGCAGCCTTTCCTCGTAGGGGAGATGCTCCAGACCCTTTATCATCCTCGTTGCCCTCCTCTGGACTCTCTCTAGGAGTTCGTCGTCTTTCTTGTACTGGGGAGCCCAGAACTGGACACAGGACTCCAGGTGGGGTCTCACCAGGGCAGAGTAGAGGGGGAGGATAACCTCCCTCGACCCGCTGGCCACACTCCTTCTAATACACCCCAGGATTCCATTGGCCTTCTTGGCAACAAGGGCACACTGCTGGCTCATGGTCAGCTTGTCGTCTACCATGACTCCCAGGTCCCTCTCGGCAGAGCTGCTTTCAAGCAGGTCAGTCCCCAGCTTGTACTGGTGCATGGGGTTCTTGGAAAACAACAGCTGGAAGCATGTGAGGAAGGGGCACAGAAAAAATGCAATAGAGGTCTGTAAAATCAGATCTGGCATGGAAAAGGTGAATAGGGAAAAATGGAAAATTTGAGGAAGATAAATTTCAGCATTAATGGATTTCTAACACAAGGAACTCTTTGACAAGGATTAGAAAAATTAATGAGACATATCTATCACAGGCTGTTAAATATGAAGAAAATTCTTCTGGTTAAGGAAGCCTGTGAATCACCAATCATGGTGATGAGAAAATATTCTAAAAATTATCTCAACATTCTTGTCATATTTTTGTATGTTCTTCCTACAGCACTCACTAATGGTCAATGCTACAGACTTGATACAGGGCTATATGGGCCTTTAATCAAAACCAGAAGCATTTCTTACTGGGAAAAAGAAAAAAAGGATTTTTTGTTATCAATAACGTGAACATGTCCTCTATATGCATCATTAAAAAACCAATCATTCTGTTGTTTTCAGTGAGCATTGTAATAGACCATATTAACACTAAAATAATCTTGTCTTCTGATATCTGTCCTAATTTACCTTTCTTTTTAAGAACTATTGACAGTTGGTACTATGATGCAAAATGCAAAACCAGGGAGATTTCCTAAGATTTCCTAATTAGTTTTTTTGTTTCCAGTTTTTAAAAGTTGCTTGTTTCCTAACAAGTCTTATATAGAAATGTGCTTGGAATACTCTCAGAGGTTATTGTCTGAGTGAGCAGAAGTCAGGCAAAAGAAGTGTACTATTAAGTCTTTGAGTAGACGACGAAAGTGTTCAGCAGATATAGTCTGATTTAATTATGCTAATCTACTTTTAGTTACAAACGTACAATTCCCCCAGATGGGTTTTGACTAAAGTGTATTTTAAACAGGATAAACAGAAAAGCTTTCCATAGAGAAGGTTCTAGCAATTATTTCTTACTGAATTTTGTGGACAAATCTGTGTAAATGTGTATGTACGTTCATGCAGGGGTGTACACATTGATCCAACATGGTGAGAACAGACTATTGTCTGCACAGCCAGAATCACACCAGGACACATGGTGCACACTAGAGAGTAAAAGTTTTTTAAGATTCTTACCCACATCCATTAAGTAGACATAGTATTTACTCACAGTCGCACACTGCTTTGATTATATGCCAGTTTCTCCCTTTTTAGCATTGCAGAGGTTGTGGAGTAGAGAACTAGTGATTATATCCATTTTAACAAGAAAGAAAAAGGATTTTCCATTAGCAACCAAGTAAGAGAGAGATGCTCCTAAACTCCAGGCCCTGATGGGCAGGTCCTGCTTCTCCTGATTTCTGGAAACGTATTCTCAGAGAGGCTGAAAAAAGTCTGTCACTGACATTGAAGGAGATAGTCCACCCACTTCATCTTATTTCTTAATAGTCTCTTTGATGTAGTTTAATTTTCAATGAAATGCCAGCATAAGCAGAATCAACATTTTGATCTATGCATTTTAATAGAGAAAAAACCTTGTATCTTTGAAAGCTCTGTGAGTATTTTATTACATTTTTAGTTAGTCCAATGAGAAAAATCCTCTACAATTCTGTTTGTCACATTATTCTTTTTGAAACTATCAAAATCTTTTATATAGCTAGCAATATAAAACAAACATAGTTCATATTAAAATCAATACTCATTGACTTTTCAATGCAAAACAGTTTCTACCTCAAGAGTTTTGGTTTACTTTATTTTTTCTGTTGTATCATGAAACATCACTTTAGCTAGCAATCCATATCTTTACTAATAACACTTATCCAGCACATTTTCACTTCAATTTATTTAGTGCTGATCATCCAAGCATAAGAAAATACTTTGCAAACAGTGTCTAGGCAAAAAATGAAGAATGTCCGTAAAAATAACACCTTTCTTCTTAGTTTTTCTCTGTGTGTGTTTTCAGATGCAGGTCTGCTAAGTTGACTGGCAGTTGCATGTTTTTCTTATTTTTACTCATATTTTTTCTTGAAGAAGTCACACAAGGGTGTGAAGGTATCTCTGCAGGATTTTTACTACTACAGTGACTCTAGCTTTACTCTGTGCTTCTAATCTGAATCTCCACATCTGCTGCGGGAAAAAAAAAAAAAAAAAAAAAATATACATCAGAAGCCCAAATTGAGCTCAAGACCTGTTTTATTAGACATTATAGAACTATAGTGCGAGGATTAGGTCCAGCTCCTAGCTTTATAGATGAAAGTGCTGAAGTAATAAACAGTTATTCTTACTGCTACTACTGAGGATGACAGAACTCCCACAAAGGCCCTTTAAGTAGTTAATACTATAACATTGCCGTGAAAATAACTCATAATTACTGGTTAAAAGACATGTACTGTTAAGAATTCATTTCTATTATTTCCCATAGGTAAATGGTACTGCAGATCCTAAAAAGCCTAATATTTTTCCAAAATGGCAGTATATCGACATCCATGTCTTACTTCCTTATATTTTACTTTCTCATATATCTTCATCTGTTCACATTTGCATTATCTTTTATTATGTTATAAATTGTAGAACAAATTGAAAAAGACGATACATGGAATATCTTGCTTGCTGGACAAGGTTTTGTTTCAGGTTTGTATGTAATAAACATAGGGTTTTTTCCAAAGTTAGTAGCAATGTTTATTGTCCCTTAAGGTAATTCATAATATTGTTTACAACTTAGATCAATATTTGTAATGTTAAGTCAATATATTATGCCAAAATATTTAAACTTTATGGGTACAGCTTCCAAATACATTTTATATTCTCTGTAAGATAGTGTCCTGTGCAGTAATGGACAGCACACACAAAGTTTAGAGCTGTCTGTACAGTTTGGTAAATCCAGAAATGGTCAGTGTGTAGCAAAACTTCACTGTTCTTTTCCATTCCATGTTGTCCATGTCTTCTCCTTGTGACCCAAGCCAAGTTTCCCTGACAGCCCTACTTGTTCTCTCACTTGCAATTCTTTGGTTTTGATATGTTTTTTTCTATTTAACTTGAACTCCCTACAGCTCAGTTCATCTCCAAAAGCTGGAAACTTCACTTTCTCTCATCTGCCTACTTGTTAACTTCTTCTTTTGACCCACTCCCCAATCTTTTATAAGTGAACATTAACTCTGTAAAGTTTTATTCCCCATTTGTTAAAATAATTATTCAGTTCCTTCAATTCTTTTCTATTTTGATTTTAGATTTCTGTGTATGGAGCTGTCTTCCACTTAGTGTTTGTCTAGGAACCAACAGAGTGGAGGAACCAACACAGAGGAACTAACCTAATTAAATTAGAACTTCTAGTTGGATTCTACTGTAGCACAAGCAGTAACTTGTGTTTTCGAGGTCTTTTATGATCTCTTTTACCAAGGTGACAATAACTAAAGAAATATTTACTTTCTGCGTCCTTCCTCCTGCGTATAGAACATTTCAAAGACTCTTGATCTCCTGTTTCTTTAGGGAACAAAACACAACAATACAGGCTGGTATTTGTACTAGTAGTTAGTACTGAATGTCTATTGTATTGAGCCCTCAACAAGTGTAGGTATAATCAATACCTGAGAAAAAAAGACTAATGACAAAATGCCTTACATTCCAAACTGGAGGACGGATAGGATCAAGAAGAATAAGAAAAATAATTGTGGTTTTCAGGACGGAACCATGAAGTATCAGCAATCAAAGGATAAATATTCTTCTAAGGGGAGGTAGAAATCAAACACCACACTCTTTCAAAAGGAAACTCAATATTTTCCTTGATGGAAAGCCCAAGTAAATGAAAATGGGCTTTCCCGGTTATGACAATGGAGATGAAAACTGCCATTAAGGTTTCCTGCACTCAAGAAGAATATGGGTCAGGGAGAAGAAAAGATGCACAACCACTGGCTGGTAGACGCCAAGCTCACAATCACTATATGAGCCAAGCCCCTGAAACCATGAGGCTATTTTAAAACTTCTTGGTTTGCTTCTTTTTTTCTTTAATTCAGTTTCTCTTCTTTCTCCAGGCACAAAAGCCTGAAAAATACTTTATAAGAGCACTTGGATCTCCAGCACAAGTCACAAGGATTTTTGCTATGGCTTTTTCTTTGTTGCTGCAGGTCTTAAGTGGCTTTGAAGATGACTTCACCTCAGCATATTTCCTCACACCACAAATTTAATATTTTCTCACAGTGTTTGGATAATGTCATTTCAAAGGCAAGCCCTAACTAGGATGCTTGAGAATGATTTAATGAAACATCTTTTTTTGCTACTTTGAAATCATGGGTTTATTGCAATGGAGAGAGTTTACAAGATTAATGTATTGATGAAACTCATGTTAGAAAATGTTTTTTAGTCTGCAAAATATTTGCACAACATAGCAGAGATATGCCAGCCTCTGAAAAACTCAGTGAGGAGGCCATTCAGGCAGACTGCAGGAGAGGAGAAAGCAGAGCTGAAACTGTCACTAGATTGTCATCCAAAATGAGTTTCCACAACTGTTCACTGGTGGAAGAGCCTCCCACTTTCACCTCCACCTGACCCACACCTCAAACCAAAGCTCCTCTTACTCAGACATTTACCAAACGATAATGTTTCTCACAGCTTAAGGAGGCCTCCACATTCTTCATTTTACTACACTTACTTATTTATATGCTTTTCACATAATTCCTGTAATTTACACATTAGGATTTCTGGACCATCCACTCCAGAAATGCATGCATTTAATAGGCCTCCTGTGTCATATCTGCCAGAGCCATGGATATATATTGTGGATACCCTAAAACATCCTAAGTGGCAATAAGTGTCTATTTGTGGGCAATTGAACTGAATTGAACCCTGGAGCAGTTCAGAGGATCATTCAGCTGACTTGCCAATAAGTGTTAAATTTATAATAATTTTCTCTCTAGTCTCAAAGTACTCAAAATTCCATTGATTAAAATGGGAAATAAGGCACTGATTGCATATGAATAACTTGTATTCACCTATCTTAACGTTAACTTAAACTTCGGATCTGGTTCAGACTTCCTATGTGGTCTCTGGTAAGTGACCAATAGTTTAATACCAAATATTCTCAAATCAACATTTTTTTTTCCAGAGAAAGGCAGTGTGAAGATACATGCCATTCTTAAAATTGAGTGATGTAAACAACCTAGATGGAGATATTTCTCAGTAGTATCATTTAGCTGCAAAGTATAGTTTATGGAAACATTATGCCCAACTTTTTTTGTGATAGATGACAAATACTGTACAACTTTAGGATGTAGTGAATAAAGATGCATTACCACGAAGCTGACAATCTGCAGCTTTGGACAATTTGGACAAATCAATAGATCTATTCAGCTTCGAGAACACTATGCAGCATATGGGATTCTAAACTATGTGCAGTCAAAATACGAACCTGCAAATCCACGAGCAAAGCAAAGTATTATTTCACATAATTCAGTGATGGTCTTGTCATTACATATTTCCAACAAACAAGCAAACAAACAAACAAAAAAAAACAATTAAGAATTTCATGCCATTTGGTAGCCAGCACAGCAGGTGGTATTCATCTCACAGAACGTATGATATCAGCAGGAACTTAACTAGCTGTACTAGACCACTACTATACCTATTGGACATAGATGGATGTTTTCACTGGCAAGACATCTGGCTCATTTTAGGCCCCTACTTCAGTAAAAAATGTATATGTTTCATAAAAGAGTCCTTTACAATCTTTTTTCCTGTAATGACCAATAAAGGATTACAGACAACTAGCTCAAAACATCTATTTTTAATGCTCATCAAGGTACGATTGTCTCCACATAAGTGTTTGGTGCCATTTTGAGAACTGTGGGGTAACTTCCATCTGGGTCTGGAGAAGACTGTGGCTTTCCTAAGTTCTGTGTAGCATTTGCCACCTGAGTGCAGACGTCTTCAGTACCCAAGAGCATCTCTAATGATCCTAAATGCACATTTTTAAGCAACTTGATTTACCTTGGTGAAGTCTATCTTAGTCAGATGAATGTCACCTCTGTTTTGCTTAATCCGTCTGGAGTAACTATTTATCATTCAGACTTGTGTTACTTTAAGCATTTTTCTACATTGCACCTGGGACAAAATAAGACTGCAAGCCAAGAATGAGAAAAAAACCCAAACTATTGCAGATCATTTACTGAAAAAAAAAAAGTCTGTGAAAAATATAATCTTGGAACAGAAGACAAAAAGAATTTCACTTTGGTCCACCAAAATATTTTTTTCAGTCTGAATGGAACTATTTTTTTTTTTTTTTAAATCCTTAGTGGAGTCAGATTACAGCTTTACATTTTAAAAATTAAGTATATGAAAATACACACTAAATTTTATACTATAATTGAAATGGATGCTGTTTTCTTATATTTTCAAGAAATAGAAATTATCCCTTACATGATTGTTTTGATGGCTATATTAGTTGCCTGTTGAAAAAGAAAAACTGAAAAAAGGCCATAGTTAATAGGCTCTCTATATTTCCTGCTATTTAAAAGTATTGTAATATTATATTCAAAAACCTTATTGTGGGCAAAAGGAAACATACCTTACATGTAAAGTCTAATATGTCTCATTAGTGTAATTGAAAACTTAACAGCCTATTCAAAGAATTGTTACTAGTCTAGATCAAAGTAATAAATGAAAAATTACATATTACATTTTATATATTTTCAGTGGTGCTTTACACCTGCTTTTTTCTTCTGTAATCTGCTATTCCATGCTAATTTTGAACTTACTGTATGTGAATTGTCTTACCTATGTATTTACTCTGTTTACTCATTGCTACCCCTAAAAACAGTTTTCCCTCCTTGGTCTGCTTTTCTTTAATTGACCATTGGTGAGTTGTTTATAACCTTGGGATTTTCAGCATCATGTTGCATCCCCTTTTGCCTGTAGGCTTCTGCAGTGCATCCTGTGTCCCCACTTTTGAGAACTCTGCTGTTATCCCATGACAATACTCCTCTACACTACATCATTATGCTAGGGTCATAAGTAGCTGGCACTACGCAGAACAAATACTTTTTACCACTATCTATGTGAAAATTGTGGTTGTACCACACAATTATACAAAAATAAGAAAAATTAAAATAAATTAAGCTATAGCTACCTGTTCTTAAAAAATTACCACTACCACTAATGAAGTTTAAATAAAGATTCAGGTAGGCCAGGTCAAGTTGAAACAAAAACTGACAAGTCCTGAGGCCTTGCAGAGTTAATTTAAAATCTGTGGTCTGTTACTGACAATGACAAAATAGTATTTACTGATCTGCAGGGCTACAGAAAGAAGAAAAAATGGCATTTTTGTGGTTAATGTTGTTTAGTACATATACGATGAGATTGGTAGTCCAGACTTTTTATTCCATTCTTCACTCTTTCCCAGATGTATCATGTCTTTCACCTTTCCATATCTCAGCTTACTGTCCTAAGAAATGGAACCATACTGCATTTGTTATATAGATATCAAAAGGATCAAT
>JADKXX010003292.1:0-17417 GCA_017310255.1 Butorides virescens | reverse complement strand
AAGGACCACAAGAATCCCAGGTGCCTAACAGTATTTCTCACAGTACAATAATACCAGAAAGATACAAGGAAATTCCTGGGATTTCCTCCATTTATGGCTTTCAGCAAAGATAATTCAGGCCCCAGGAAGGGCATACTGTCAGAGATGCAGAACTATCACCGTGAGGAACATCCCTGCTTTGCTCATACTACAGCTCAGGACTGACTGGGTTGCTGCTGTGGAGTAATGATGACAAGTGGGACATCAGTCCCGAAGTTCTGCAAGGACAGTGGCTCATGCTGCAGCACAGTGTTCACAAGTGACATTTTGCCCTAACATAGTTTCCAGAGGAGGGGGTGCTAGGGAAAAAAAACCCAACAGACCAGAACATTGTTATACTTGTTTGCCATCAGCATACATTCCCATTTTTGAGCAAGAAAGACTCTGCTTACTGAGCACAGTTGATTTAGGGGAACATAAACATACATGGTGCATCTGCCTTGAGAATCTTAATGGACACAACCACATCCTCCAACTAACACTAATCCAGTAGGGAATTAGACAACCCAAGTGCTTAAAAATGTGCCTAATCTTTTTACACACAAGATCATAGTCATGCCACAGACACTGCGCTTTCAGTTCCACTATGAGATGCATTACCAATTCAAATGCATAAGCAATGTACAGCAGAGCCATTATGTGCCTATATAGGTTGCTGAGCTGTTAGAGGTTTAAAGTGTCAGAAGCAATTGTGTGGATCTGTGATGTGTGGAGATTTTCCAACACAATCTGTGTTGTTACATTGATTAAACTATTTCAGTTATCTGGGTCATCGGACTACAGTGCCAAGTCATTGATTCATTGCACAAGGGTGAAGGAAACAAGGTGAGGATTTCTTTTCACTAGTTTTATTCCCTCACCACTGCAATTGAATTAATATATTATTTTTACATTTGTAAGACACAAAGACACAAATGTAGGGAGAAGCAGCTGGTTATTTAATGGCTGAAGATCTGTATGCAGCTCAAAACCATGGAACTGCAAAACTTCAAGTGCCCTTGGGGCAAGCTGCTCTGTCTCCATTTGCTAGGACGAAAGGAGCAAATTTAATTACTGCATTATTTTATATCTGATACTTCCTGAATCCTTCTGCTGATCAGTGGAATCAGAAAATTGAAAAAAATCTCATACTTGATTGTGTTTTCAGTGACTGAACAGAACTTTAAAATATCAACAGAGATGTAAATGAAAAAAAGAAAAAAGGTAAAAGTAAAGCTTATTGGAACAAGAAATTTAGTGATGTCTTAAGTTTTGTCAGAAAAACATAGACAATGTGTACCTAAATGGAGTAGTGCAATTGAGTGTAACAGTTTAGAACAATCTAGGGGAAAAATTGAGATATTTTTAATCTTTTTTTTTCCCTTTTTTATGTCTACCTACAACCCCAGAGTTTGAAGGAATTATTATAACATGCAGAAACAGGGCTCCAATCTATTGCATTTGAAGTCTGTGGCAAAATTCCCATTAATTGATAAAAGCATAAGCACTGTGACAGCTTGGTGTTTGGTCTGGCCTGATGAGAGCTAGGATTTCACAGATTCAACTTTATAAGGAGATAAACCAATATAAACAAGTCATCAAATACCTGCTTTCAATAAGTGTCATAAAAAAATGAAATTCTTGAATAAAACAGTGGCAATTTACAGCAACAAAGAACACAGCTTTACCTACCTGTTAAGTTAAAATCTGGGTTCGGTGTGTAAATCCTTTTTTTCAAAAAGTTAAGGAAGTATGAATTTCATCTTCAAAGGATGGACAAAGTAGGCTTCCCCTTTTCCAACTAATTTCTTATCATTTTATCTTTTCAGAGAAACATAACTTAATCACTGGACTACATGTATGAGAGTGGGGTGGGCACTGTCAAAGCCTTACATTTTGCAGAGACATGGTGCCTGGTGGTTAAGGAAATGGTGCAGGTACTTGTGTTTCTTCATTTTGCACAGGAATTAAGTTAAAAAGGCCATTACTCCTTGGCTCAGCCAGCTACATGGTTTCTTTTTCTTCCTTATGTGATAGTTATTTTTGGCTGCCAAATCTATGCCTCATCCTTCTGTTGTACTGCTTAATCCATGCTTTGGTAGTTAGAGGGGCAGAAAACCTCCACTCTGGGCTGGGAAGTAGATACAGGTCTCTTGCTTTCTGAACAAGTGTACTGACATCAAACAGTGGGTTGTCACCTCCTTCTCTGACTCCATTTCCAAATGTCCTCTTTGAGCCTGCTGTTTGACCTGCACACTTTTGATACAGAAAGCCATAGGATCTTCACAGTCTTCCGCAGCAACAAATTGTCCTACCATTCACACTGGAGCGCTTTGGAACCAACTCTCCCTGAAAGTATACATGAAACTTTGTGTTCCAAAGCAGAGAAACTGATTAAAGTTAAGGTTCAGGTAGGTCTAGAAAAGTGGCATAAATCCTACCAAAGTCCTGGCTAACACAAAAAGCAAGCTGTACAAATTTAACATTCAGATAAAACAGCTGCGGAGAAATCAGATTGTAAAAAAAAAAAAAAAAAGGTCATTTCCCACTGACTTGGACTGTTACTTAAAACAGGAAATGCTGAAAGTATCATCTAACAACATCATGCAGTTTCACCGCAAAGACAGCACAGTTGGAGAACTCTAGCAACTAATTATTCACCAGCTATCGACGAACAAAAGGTAATATTCTTTCTGGAAAACTAACAAGAGACCCAGATAATTTGTCAATTGCTTTTTGGTTAGAAGAAAGAAGGAAAATGTTCTTCAGAAACTGTTACAAATTACTTCCTTGGTTCTGCTTTGAACCTTTACTCTTTAGAAAGAACCCTATGCCTTTTAAGGTTCACACTCTTTCTTGTATCCAGTTCTTATGTTTACCAGACTTTGTATGAGTCACTGCATAGTTACTTCAGTATTTAAATTTGTAGCTTTCTCTTGGCATCCTTCATAGAGTAAGATATATAACTATAATCTGAGATGATAACCATATTTCAAATGAGGGAGGTAGAAAAGAAAGAGGAAAGGTTAACTGACATACACAGTTTCCTTTTTTCTTCATGTTTTCCTGCCTTCTGTCAGTGCCAACAGATGAAATTATTGTCTTTTTGTGGCTCTCAATTCTCTTACCATCATTGTTTTGCAGCCTCAGGTGTTTTTCATCAATACCTGACTGTATGTAGCTTCGTATGTACTTCTAGATCTTAAAGTGCATCCTTCAGCACACAAGCTTTATTGTTCCATCATTCCTCATTGACTCATCAGTGACACATTTGTTATAAACATTCACCAATCCTGCTGTATCTGCCTAGTGTTTTGTGAAAAAAACTTTGTGGAGTAAAAGGGACTCTATCAGATACGTTTTCCCCAGGATTTTATTCTTCAGTTAAAGTCTGCTATCTATTATTCTTGCTGAGCTAGAATATCTCTACTACTGGACATCACTCCTGAAAAATACTGGGACATTTATTTCAAGAAAAAATTTATCATAATCCCATATTCCTCTCTTCAGCCTTGTAAATACATTTCAGTTGCTACCATACATTAGTTTCAGCCTTCATACAAAAGAAAGGATTTTAAAATGTGGCATATTTAGTACCTTGATACACAGCATCCTTTGGATGGATTGTTCTTCAAAGACTATATTATATAGAAATTCTGTCATTTTTAAGACTTCAAGATCTCCTTTTCTATCACTTAATCTCTATCAGATTGCTTTAAGATGACAAATTATTAGAGTAGAATTTACAAATAAAAAAAAAGAAAATCTAGAGACTGGTTGCTCACTTCCTTTTTCTCTTTAATGTTTTCTTTTTCTTTCTCCCACAGCTTGGCATCTGTATCTGTTCATATATTCTGGTTCTAATCTGAAAAGAATATGTCAAGATCTTATTTGAAATATACAGCAGAAACCAAACAATAGAAAGATTAAGTAGACTGCTTAGTCCTCCCAACCAGAGTAGGTCTGTCTCAGGTCACAGAGCCCTACACTTTGTTCAGCTTTAAGTAACAAGTATCCACTATGAACATGTTATTGACACATTGCTGGTTCATTGCTGACTAAGTACTTAGAGGGAAGGCCCAACCAGTATGTGGATTATAGAAAAGCTTTCATGGATATCTCTGACTATATTTCAAGTTTATAGGGGGATGTACTGGGTGTCCATGCCCAGGCACTGGCAGCATGGGGTCTGCAGGGCAGCCCCTGAGGGGAGAGGCTGGGGCAGCCCCATGCCAGACACAGCCGGTCCCAGCCGGCTCCAAGGGCCCCACCACAGGGCACAGCTGAGCCCCTCAGCCAAGATGGGGGTGCCATGGGGGGGCAAAACCGGTTTCCAAAAGGGCCAAAGGCCAAGGAGGAGGAAGGCAAGGAGGGAGCAGCAGCAGAGGCAGCCCCAGGCCAGAGGAGGAGGAGGAGGAGGAGGAGGGCAGGAGGTGCTGCAGGCCCGCAGCAGGGATCCCCTGCAGCCCTGGAGAGACCCCGCTGGAGCAGAGCCCCAGCCTGCAGCCCGGGGAGGGCCCCAGGCTGCAGCAGGGGGATCTTTCCTGCAGGAGCTGCGGCCGTGGAGAGCCCAGGCGGGAGCAGGTTGTCCCTGAGGGACTGCAGCCCGGGGAAGGGCCCGACCTGGAGCAGGGAGACGGGTGAGGAGGGAGGAGCGGCCCCGAGGGGCTGGCAGGGACTGACCGCAACCCCCATCCCACCCCTGTGCCTCTCAAGAGAGAGGACTCAGGAGGTGGGGTGAAGGTGGGACAGAGAAGGGGAGAAGAAAGGTATTGTTTTAATATTTGCCTTTTGTTTCCCACTACTCACATCTTTAACTGCATTTTTATTGGAATTGGCAATAATTTAAATGAGTTTTTCCCATGTAATCCTGTTTTGCCTATGACAGTAATTGGTAAATTGTCTCCCTATCTTTCTCTCAACCTAGGATCTTTTCCATCCTATTTTCTACCTCTGTTGTGTTAAGGAGGGAGAGGGAGAGAGCGTCTGGGTGGCCTTCTGATAGCTGGCCAAGGTCAATTAACCAGAGGAAAAAAAAAAAAAATTTATTAAGAAAAAGATGCTTGTTATCATCAGAACATTTTAGGAGGACATTGATAGAATTTTCATGTGAAAAGAAATAAGCAAAAAAATCGTAGGAGGTTGTTAAGTTGACACAAGGTGAAATGCTGTAGATAAGCTAGAGCACACGTATGTATTCTACACTGTAAATTCACTTATTTGTTGCTGTCAGTCTTGTATAACTATCTTTTCTGTTTAATAGGGATCTCTGTCGCTGAATCATTTAAACAAATATTTTCTTTTTATTACCCCTTGAAGGAGAAATACATTGGTCTTTAAGCATTTTAATGTTTTTTAAATATTTTTAAATATCGTTACATTTTATTGGAACAAAAATATTCGTTTTCTCAATAAAAAAAAAATTAGAATAATAATGATAACATTTTGCAACAGAATTTAGGTCCACATTCTGCCTTGTTAGAAATAGAAAGTGCAGGTTTCTGATGTTCCTGTCACTTAAAGATCTGGTCATGATTTACATTAAAAAATGAAAATAGAAATACATGCCATCAAGAGGAAATATTTGGGACATAAAACCTGACATGTCTACAGTTGTAGAACAGCCTTTCCAATATTTGCAGCATCTTCTTTCAGTCTTGCAAATTAGCTGCTTCCCTCAGGTAAACATTCCTAGTGCTTTCTTGAGGGAGTCATCTCATCCAGCCAAAGATATCCATAATGCAGGGCCACTTTTGTCATTGACTTGTTCTAAGGCTGGGCAAGTCAATCTCTCTGTTTGGCTTTCCCCAACCTCGGCCAGCTTTACCTGAGGGAAAATACACTATAACCTCATGGAGACACTCTTCATGTGATGCCTGACGTAACCCAGGCTAGACAGCAACTTCAGCCTTTCACTAATGCTGTCAGATCACAGCTACACACGTGCCCACCCACTGACAAGCAAAACATACATAAAATACATGCACACATGTTATAGCTGCCTGAAGTCAAGCCAGAGAGCCCAACCCTGAAATTATGTCTAGTTTGCAAGATGAACATTTCACATAATTGAATCTTCAAAAATAGCAAACTTAATGGACTAGAATTATGCCTATTAATATTCTAATATAATTCAGTAGAAACAAAAATGTTTATATTTAATTGATTCAAATAAACTGCTTTGGAATCACATGACATATTCTGAGAGTTTTACCTTTTAACTCCAATTAAAGGCAACAGATTACATAGCATACCTATAGTGTCAGTCAAAATATTCCAAAACTTCTCCTAACAAAGAGACCTGGACCGAAAGCCTTTCTTTTCCCCCTTTCCACTGAGATTTAGCAACATGCTTTTATAAAAATTACAAGGTAATAATATCGCAAGAACGAGGGTTCTTTCTCTATTTGAGCTTACTTCCAGCGAAAATGAAGTGACTTACTATCTGCATGTGATGGTGAAAAAAATAGCCCTTAGAAATCTATTTTATGTCATTAATTTTGACATAAAATTTAAGACTGTAGAGTCAAAAAGCATAAATTAGGTGTCACCCTGCATCAGTCCTCTAAAGAAAAGGAAGTTGATCATTCTTGGTTTATTTCACTAGGAAATTATTTGCCTGGATTACTTCAATGTTGAATTAAATTGTCGTATAACACATATAAAATATCAAATAAAATAGTCTTTTGCTGTGCCACTACATTAATTCTCTGTCATCAAAAGTTTTTATCTTGTTAGCTGCCTAACTTAAACTTGCTCAGCACCAATTAAGTGATATATCTGAATACATTTGGAATATTTAAATCCCTTCCTTTATTGCACTCTTGTTAAACTTTTAATTTTCTTTTTGTTTTAATTAGCATTTGGGGAGTTCAATTTCTTTAATAGGCTCTCTGTAATTTACATTTTATATTACCCTACTTGTTTGTCATGAGACCAGTGGAGCAACTCCAGATTTGTTTAGTGGAAAAATATTGCAAGAATACTATACCATTCATGAATGATTTTATTAGCTTTATTTCCTAAGGAAGAAAGGCTTATCCACTAGCTTTTTGGACTTTCTGTCTTCTGAGTCCCCACGCCACTCATGCCTGAAAGCAATAATCAGTGTTATCCAAATCTGATAGAAAGGGATAGGTTTTGATGATTATTAAATTGCAGCCAACAGTCCCTAGAATACTTTCTGTCCATGGCAGCACGTGTCTTCCCAGACAACGCCCGGCCACAATGCAGAAGTCAGAACAAGTTGAGGACTGTTTCAAATACACAGTTTGTTGCCACTGTTTTGGAGACTAAGAAAGTTTAGCAGTACCAGCTAGTACAGTCTGAAACAAGCTTTCACAGTCAGCCAGTCAGAGAGTCACAGGCATATTTCATGTATTCTTCATGTTCAAATATGCCTAAAGTGTCACCTGAAATGCAAGCTCAGATCCAGTCACTTGGATAAAGACAAGAATGAGGCAGGCATGACATGTCTAAGCGGCTCGTATTTCAGGGCAGAACAGAAATAAGTGTGGAGACTTCGAGGGTTTGTGGCCATAAGAAGTCAATCTCTAGACCAGTGCATGTTCCAGGTTCTCACTGTTTCCCAAATATACAGACAGCCCAGGTCACACTATCCCTTGGTGCCAGACATGATGTGCTCTTAGGGACATCCTTGCCTGAAGTCATCCTCCTCTGTAAGGAAGTCTTGAGTCTAGTACCCTTAAAAGGTGTAAAGTTAGACTGTGCAATTAAGATCAAGCTCCTTATTCCCTCTTCTCAGGTAAAAACTCTGGAGAAATTTGTGAAGCTTAATGTTTCTAGCATACTTTGAGATCATTGGCTTTAACTGGTGTTATCATTTCAGAGGCAACACTACGAATTCATGGCTGTATTTTTCAAAAACAAAAACAGACCCAATGCTTTAAGTTAACCCAAGAGCCAAAGCACTTTGATCTACTTTGTGCTTGTTCTAATTTACTAGGTAACCATCCTGAGAAACTTAGGGTTTTTTTCTCCATTCAGAAATAAGCTAAACTGGAAATCTCCCTTTAGCCATTGTCACTCACTAATTCTGTCCAGGTATTTAGGACGAAAAGTTATTGAGAAGGGTTCAGGGTTTTTTTTTCCTTTCTTTTATTTTTTTTTAATTATTTATGTTTCTTTCCCCCCCAGTCAGCATTATTCAAAATAAGCGTTATTAATTTGAAATTAATGGGAGGATAATGACATAGCACAGGTTATAAAGCATCACAAGGAGCTTGATTGTGTGGAATACCAGTTTCTTTTTCTCATTGCTGGTGGCTAACACCTGGCTGACAAGAAGCCCGTTATGGTTTGCTTATAGAACACCCAAAGTTGTAGGGAGGAATTCTGCCAGCTACAAGAAATAAACATTTCTTGCCTCTGATTACCCTTTTAATTGCCTTTGATTCATGAAGAGGTTGACATAATATGAAGAGAAACAGCGGAAGCCCCCCGGCCCCATGGCTGAGGGCCTAAGAATCAGCTTGGTTAACCTATAACCGCACTTGGTTATAAGCATAGTTTGGGACCCAGAATTGTGAAAGCATAGTGTTTGGGGGGGGGAAGAAAAAAAAAAGAGGGCCAATTATAGGCACGATTTGATTCACTAAGCAGTAAAACTACCAGTGTGTCTTAATAAAGCAAATCCCCTACCCAGGGAATACTCCAATAGTCCTTTCCACCACAGCAGACCTGTCATGGTTTGACCCCAGCCAGCAACTAAGCACCACCCAGACGCTCACTCACTCCCCACTGGTGGGATGGGGGAGAGAATCAGAAGAGTAAAAGTGAGAAAACTCATGGGTTTTGCTAAAGCAGAAAAGGCCTTGACTCTGTGTAAGCGCTGCTCAGCAATAATGAAAACATCTCTATGTTTTCAACACTGTTTTCAGCACAAATCCAAAACATAGCCCCATACTAGCTGCTATAAAGAAAATTAACTCTATCCCAGCCAAAATCAGCATGAGACCTTATCCAAGTGGGAAGTTCTTTTGAAGTACATCAAATAACCTCCCTCCCCCTGTCTAAAGAGGCTTATTGGTAGCTCTGAGATGGCAGGATCAGGGTCCAGCAACTATTTCTGTCATTGTTGAAGCCCAGCTGCAAAGATTTAATATAACTAATGGCAGCGGGTAGTTTCTAATACTGAAAGGTCACTGAGTCACAGGAAGCCACCTGGCCCTACCATATCTTTTCAGCTCACAAATATTATTACCTATTATTGTTATATATTTATAACAGATACATCAAAATCTTGAAAAAAAGAATCCATCCAGAGATCTAGAAATCCTTGCCAGAAATTAAATATGAAATTTAAATTAAAACCAGCAGCTGCTCCTAATCAGCAAGCCAAGAATAAATAGCCAACCACAATAAAATGAAGTCCAGACCATGCCTACGTTTCATGCAAATTTCCAACCTTAATGTGTCATTTCCTGAAACATGGGCTAAAAACACAGACTGCAAGCAAGTCCTTGGAGTCCATCATATTTAAGCTGACCTCCAGTGCCAGCTTTCTCTTCTACTTTACAAGGACGCTTTTTCTTTTACTGCCAGATTGCATTCTGGGTCACCTTTAAGATGTAGTTTAACATGCCATTCCCCACAGTGCTCTAGTCCCAGGGGCATGAGAGAACAGAGTACAGCAACTAAATCTGCCTTCTTTCCAAAGCTGACTTCTTTCATAGTGCTGTTGTGAGATTATTGAACAGCAGCTGGGGATGCAACAAAAACCCCAGAGGTCAAATTTCAGTAGCTAAATGCAGGTGCTAAATTCAGACAACTACTTCGGTCCCCGCTATATATTCAGTCAAGCAGGGCCAGCTGATCTTTATGTGTGTCCTTTGCGTGACTAGTCTGATTGTCTCAGGTAAAGGAGGTGCATATATAAACCTGGGTACCAGAAGGATGACAGCATTACAACCCAGTGTCTGCTTTCTGACCACTAGCTTCTTATATATATATCCCCAGGGCTCGGTACTTGGCCCAGTGTTGTTCAACATGTTCATCAATGACCTGGATGAGGGGACAGAGTGCACCATCAGCAAGTTCGCTGATGACACTAAACTGGGAGGAGTGGCTGATACGCCGGAAGGCTGTGCTGCCATTCAGCGGGACCTGGACAGGCTGGAGAGTTGGGCAGAGAGGAACCTGATGAAGTTCAACAAGGGCAAGTGCCGAGTGCTGCACCTGGGGAGGTCGAACCCCATGCACCAGTACAGGCTGGGGGCTGACCTGCTGGAAAGCAGCTCTGCCGAGAGGGACCTGGGAGTCATGGTAGACAGCAAGCTGACCATGAGCCAGCAGTGTGCCCTTGTTGCCAAGAAGGCCAATGGCATCCTGGGGTGTATTAAGAGGAGTGTGGCCAGCAGGTCGAGGGAGGTTATCCTCCCCCTCTGCTCTGCCCTGGTGAGACCCCACCTGGAGTCCTGTGTCCAGTTCTGGGCTCCCCAGTTCAAGAAAGACGAGGAACTCCTAGAGAGAGTCCAGAGGAGGGCAACGAGGATGATAAAGGGTCTGGAGCATCTCCCCTACGAGGAAAGGCTGCGAGAGTTGGGCTTGTTCAGCCTGAAGAAGAGGAGACTGAGAGGGGATCTCATCAACACCTACAAATATCTTAAGGGCGGAAGTCAAGAGGACGGGAGGAGCCTGTTTACAGTGGTGTCCAGTGACAGGACTAGGGGCAATGGGTGCAAACTGAAACATAAGAGGTTTCAGTTGAATATGAGGAGGAACTTCTTCACTCTAAGGGTGACAGAGCACTGGAACGGGCTGCCCAGGGGGGTTGTGGAGTCTCCTTCTCTGGAGATATTCAAAGCCCGCCTGGACGAAGTCCTGTCTAGCATGCTCTAGGAGAGCCTGCTTTAGCAGGGGGGTTGGACTGGATGATCTTCCGAGGTCCCTTCCAACCCTTGCGATTCTGTGATTCTGTGATTCTGAACAGAAGAAAATGTGGTACCACTTTGAAATGTGTGCAGAAGTGTCCTTTGGGATGAAGAGAAATTGTACAGATCTGAGCCAAAAAAGACTCCAACCCATGCTGACAGGTGTGCCACTTTCTGTTCCAGTCAGGTCAACCTTTGGCCAACCCTTACTACTATCGAAGGAAATCGAAGGAATCTAACAATATCACTATGGAAATCCAGTTTTAATCCATAACTGTGTTTCCTTTGATCATTCATACATGAGTTCAAAGTGCAAGTCCAGCAAGCCAAGATAATTTGTGCTAACAAGTTTCATAAAAAACACCGTGTTACATGAAATTCTTTTAATCACTTATTCAGCTTCCTTGCCATTGAGTTTGCTGAGTTTCTCTTTTTTTTTGTTTTTTCTTTTTTTTAAATATTATGGCTGGTTCCTACGCTACTTACTCTATGCTTCTTTCTTGTATTTACCCTCTGAATTACCACAACACTTAGCTCCATTTTAGAGACTTACACATGAATATAAGAAATAAAGAGTTCCTAAATAATTTTTGAGGACATTTTCAAGGTTCACAAACCTGTTCTGAAGTAACTGTCAGGGGGTTGTGTACTCAGTAGTGTATCAGATAGAAATTGCAGAAACATTGTTAAAAAAGCCCAAAAAGCTGCAGCAGAATTCGTACGTTATTACTGAGGAGTATTAGAAATCTTCCTGCAGTTTTTGGTTCAAGAAAACTGCTCATTTATGAAAACTGTTCCAGAATACTTTCACTGTTTTGGCATGGTCTTTCTGAGGAGAGCTGGCTTTATAATATTTCTTTTGTTTTATGACATCCAACATTGCAAAGTCTTGTTCTCACTTTTGGCATTTAGGCACTACTTTAATAAACAACACATAATCCAAGGACTGAAAATTGCAATTTTGATAACCTTTTCCACGAATGCTCAAAAGTGTCCAAATTCGTCATTAAGGTCAATCCTCCCATATTTGTTTCCTCACTAAACCAATATAAAATCTAACTCTTCTTTCCTGTGATCATTCTCTTTACACAACATATTGTCGTTGCTTCAGACTTTGTAACTATATGAAGTCATCTCAGCTCCAAATGTCTTTTAGCATGCATATATTTTTGCTGGTTCTATTTAGTTGTTCCTTTAACACATCGTAAGTTTAATAATATTATTTGGCCACCTCCACTTTAGAGAAAGCTCTGCTTCATGTTCCATTTTTATTTTGAAATGGTTCTTCCAGAAAAGCATAAGTGCCAGTGAAAGCAGAGTTTGGAAACTGCATGTGCCAATGGGAGATGAACATCAAATGGATGGTGCTAACAGAGCATAGAGGTGCAACACTTCAGCAACTGAATGAAGCAATCAACCAGCTCCTGGCAGAATAACTCCTGATCTGATGGTGTTCCAAATGCACCCTTTTCATTTCCTGGAGATCATCTGAATGTCAATCACAGATTTTGCACCAGCTCTTCTCCAAATTTCTGAAGGGAATAAATGGTTTGGGGTTTTGGGGTTTTTTTAACCTTTTCATTCTGCTTGACAGTGCAACATTCATTGAATGGCAATGCGATATTACCTTAGCTAGGTGTAAGTAATCAAGTTTCTTCCTTTTTTTTTTTCCATTTCAAAATTAAAAAATTCTGATGTTGGAAAACTGTTATTTCTCCTCATTTCTGCTTTTAACATTTAGAGTGCTGCAATTGTATTAAAGAAAATCCAAAATGTCTGAAAATATTTGCTGATATAGACGCACGTGAGAAGAATTTGAACATCCTTCTGATTTTTAGCTCTCAGTGGGAAATTCTTATTTGTTTCTTATTTACACTTCTTCACTCTTAGTTTTTAACTCTACTTGCACTTTCTTTGCATCTGCTCTTCATTGCTACAGGTAGCTTACTGCAGATGGAAGCACACTCAGATCTGTTCCTGGGAAGCTGTTGACAAAATCTCTGTTTATCTTACCACAGGCAGGACTTATTTGTACTGAGTGAATATTGATTTATATTCAACCCCAGCATAAGCCTCAATTCTAAAAGGCACTGAACATTCTCAAGTCAAGGATTCAAGCTACCACAAGGAATAAGAGTATATATAAAAAAATACAGTTAGCAAATACTTTGCAGTGGTAGAGATTCACCAGTCAATGATGTGAATTACACATTTATAGCTGAAATGGGCTAGATACTAGTAATCAGAGTGCATAACAGGATATTTTATAGGTAGAAAAAGAGGCACCAAAGTTAAGTGCAACTAAGATTTGGCCCTGTGTTTGTTTCCTGCATTCAATAAAATTTGAACGAGGCCAGGACAGCCAAGATCATTGAAAAGATAAACATATTAAGATACTATGGGAAGTTGCTCTTTTATAAGGCCATACTGTAAAACCCTTTACAGGACAGCCCTGACAGTATAGATGAATGTGTCCAGAGCTAGAATATGAAACTTAATGTCCCATGGAATAAATTTAGCTATGTCAGGGATGAATTTGGGTGAACAGAATTCATTAAGATAAAATAATTCCCAAGGTAAGGTGAATCAAACTGTTTTCAATAAATTAACACAAAGGGACAAACTTGGTATTTTGACAGGCTCAATGTTTGTGCTAGTGGAGAAGTAATAGTCCCGAAAAAGGCTAGTAGGATGTTTGAAAGGAAGTGTGTCCATTTGTAAGACTAAGCATGTTTTGATATACCCAGTTAGGGTAGGTGCAGAAGACAATGCTCAATTTCAGCTAACTCATCACTTTTAAGAAATCAAGTTGGAAACTCCATAAAGTCTATATTCCTGCCCCACCCTCACTCCCCCATGTTTTTCCCCTGAAGAAAAAAACCCCAATTTTTCAGGAGCCGTTCATTGGAAATCACTCCTATGATTTACCCTGCATAGTCAAGACTTGCTCTGTCTACCTGTGAAAAAGGGAAGACATAGAGGCACACGTTACCCATCATGTGAGTACACATGGATGTGTAGAGCTAACGTTGCTGCTGTCCAAGTTACGAGAGTAGGATCTGGCTCCCAACACTTCTGTGTGTAGACCATTTGGTGAAGGACAATATGCAGAGTTGTTTTCTTTCACTTTTCTCCTTTCTCCCATCTTAAATGTGTAAACAACTTAGTGCATTTACGCATTTAGACATTTTAATGTAGAAAGCCATTAGAACAGTGACAAGGGGGAACCCAATGAGGACATGATGGTGCCTTTTGTACCATATTTGAAAAGTGTACAATTAGGACAAGCAAGTTTGGCCCAACTAAGTTTTTGTGGGTGTTCAGGTCATTTAAAGCTAATGACATATTTTAAGTCTTATTTCCTCTTTCCATCCTTTTTAATATTAAAAATGTGTTAGTAAAAGGAAGGTTTAGGTAGTTTCAGTGTAATAAAGCCCTGTGACAGGCTGACACAAGACATAAAGAACAGAGCACAGTAACTTAACAACTACTTTTGTTCCCCAAGGAAACACGTAAAACCCCAAGGTGTATCACAAAAATATTTTTCATCAAAATGTTTTTCCCACAAGAAGGAAAGTTTGGGGAAAAAAAATGACCCAAAATTTAATCCTAGAAAAATTAGGTTTGATTACTTTGGAACCTCCCACACACACACACAATAAATAAATAATAAATTACTCCTGATGACCCAGTGTTTCACATTTGTCTGCTGTACTTAACACATCTAGGCACTGCATTTCACACAGAAGGCCCAGTCTACAAAAAAAAAGGGTAGGGTCATGCTTTGTATATTGTATAATGACTACTTCAATATGTTTTAAAAAATTATGTTCAAAACCATGAGAAAAAATATTTCTGCTATGGCATGTTGAAGCTTTTCTTTATTGAAGATCTCAAACTCTTCTTTCATATAAAAACAGATAAATATTTGTCAATGAAAAATTCTGTTTTCTGTTTTCTACACAGTTTTAGAAGGAACATAAATATTGAAATATGAAAGCTTTAAAGTATGCTGGAGTATAAAAAAGAGTTTCATAAGAAAGTTTATATTTACTCCAGCACAAAGGCCCCTTCCTGTAGACTAACAATTTTTTTAAAACTTCTAAACTTGAAAAGTCAGAAATTTCTACTGTCACTAAAGTTACAGGAAATTGAGAAGCAATGAAAGATTTTAATTTCCTGATTTTGAATTTACACTAGAGTAATATATTGTATTTATTTAATAATCATCTGGCTAACATTAAGGGGGATATATTTATCAATTAATCCTTTTGTGACAGTATGAGATTCCAGAATTTCTCAGAGAAGAAGCAAATTTCTTTTTTAGGAAACAATTCCTCTATAAAATGGTTTCAGGTATGAAAAATGCACTCAGGAAATTTGCTAACCATTAATTTTATATAATTTATGTGTGAAATGTGTCACTTTAACATTATCTTAATGAAAGATGTCAATGTATTTGAGATTTTGAAAATTCCTAATAGAAAGCTAAATACTGTCTACAGGAAGCTCTGTAACATTTGAGATATCAGAGTAAGTCTATAAATAAATGAAAATTCATGTTTAGAATGACTTGACATTTTAGAAAGGTCTATTTGTCACCGTCAACTTTCTTTAAGACTTTCCAAGTCCTACAAATTGCAAAGAGCAGCCAGGATGTAGTTCAATATCTCTTCATTGCCATCAAACAAATGACTGTATTTTTATTTGGAAAAAAACCTCTTGTCAGTTTTATTCCAGTTTAAGAATGATAAAACATTATGCCTGCAGACTGTTTTCATTAAAATTGTCTTTGTTTCCAGACTCACTGCTGTGTGTCCAGTTGAAAAGTTGATGAAGATGACTCTCTGCTTTCTTGAAGTCTAGCATGAATTTTCATGAGACCTTGATGACACCCTAAAATTAACATCTCCAAATCTTTCTCAGCATGAACCTGCACCACAGTGAGGAATATATATTATATTGCAGAGATTCCTCATGACCCTCCTCCAAAGCAAACACAGGACTATGAGCAATGTAGCTAGGAACTAGACATTAGTCATGTCTCTAAGCATGTCACCTCATTCATACTTGTTCTAGAGTATCCCAGACATCTGTGTGTGCTATCAGACATAACACATGACCTACATGCAACCTGCATGCTGCAACATCAGCAGCTGAAAGCCACGCATAATGACATGAACATCTAAAACAGCACAGGATGTTTCTGTTCAGACAAATTCATCACACTGTTTGGATCAAGCAGGATTGCAGAAAATGCATTCAAATAGAAGGGAGGAATAAGTTATGAAAATAGACACCTTTCTATCACTATAATTTTTTTTGGTAGATTTGGGAGAGTAGCATAGTCACTCATACCTGAGCAGGAAGTCAAGAAGCAAAAAAGAATTTGTGAAGGCATTTGCTCTCATCAGGGCTCAAATCACAGCGGTGAATTTGAAAGAAATGTTAGGGCATGAGCAATCAGATTGTGAACTGCTGCATAAAACTTCCAGAACTACTGCTTGCATTGTAACCTCAAGTGGAGAGATACTGAAGTGTCTCCATTTTCTCCTTGACCTTAGAACCAAACCAGGCTTTCATGGTGCTGCATTTGCACAGACACTTACCAAGAGTCAGCACTTGCAGCAAAGGTACCCAAAAAGTTTACCACCTAAGGCTCTGATGCTGATAATACACAAGTATGTACTTATTCCTGCACATGAATAGCCCCATTAAATTGGAGCACTATTATCTGCAAGAGAAGAGGTCTAAGATTTTGGAGGACATGTAAGAAGCAGTGTGACAAAAGCACTCAAATGTTGCAGAGGAAAGCAGATTTTTATATATCCATTAATGCAAAGAGCAAACCAAGCAGGTGTTCATTTAATAACAATAATCTTGCTATCACATTCCTATTTATTTCTTCTGCTTCCCAAGCTTACTTGCTACATCAGTCAGTCTTTGTATTTTTTATCACATGGGAATGCTGACATTCATGCCAGGTGACTGTCTTTGCAGCAGTGATTTGTGTGTATGTCTTGAACTGTAGAGGAATGTCCAGAGTACAAGGCAAATGCCACTCAGAAACCCAGGGTGGCCTTTAAACAAGTGATCAAAGCATTTTGTCAATTTGGAGAAAGCTTCTATTCTGAGCTCTCCCATTTTCACATAGGTTGACTGCATGAATTCTAATGTAAAGTAGCACTTTAAAAAGCTTTCTGGGTTCCAAACCAGAGACTTCAGAAAAGTGGTGTCTTTTTTTTTCTCTTAATTTAATTTTTGCTTACTCTGTTGTGCTTCCTGCTATTTATACACTTTTCTCTTTAAAGAAGTTTGCAGGTTATACACAGAGTGGATCAGACAGAGGAGAGAAACCCAGCTATGAGAAATCTTTTCACTGTTAGTTCATGTACTTCACATTCACTTCTTTTTCTACTTTTAATGCTTTTAATGCAAGTTCCAACATTCTCTAAACTCTTTTTCCTTTTCCTTTTCCTTTTCCTTTTCCTTTTCCTTTTCCTTTTC
>JADKXX010003291.1:0-74945 GCA_017310255.1 Butorides virescens | reverse complement strand
CCTTTTCCTTTTCCTTTTCCTTTTCCTTTTCCTTTTCCTTTTCCTTTCTCTTTCTCTTTTTCGCCTTTTTCTTTTTCTCTTTTTCTTTTTTTTTTCTCACAGGAGTGACCAGGTTCTTTTACATATCTCTGCCTTTTTTTTTTTTTCGCCCACACAGGGCTCTCCCAGGAGAGGAGTTAAACCTGAAACAGCATCTTTTTTTTTAAACAGCATGCATCTCTTAAAAATCTGAATAGGAAAAGTATCAGTGCACAAATGGGACCGTGGGACTAAGTTATTCTTTGCTGCTTAAACTCTTAGTGAAATGTCTGTTTGCATCTCCTGGCTAGGGAAATTTTAGCATGTCTAAATGAAATGATATATTAGAGCCATCAAAAATGAGAATGAGGTCACTTTTTTGCTGTTGTCATGTAGCATTTGTAAACAGCTGAGCAGTGATGATTTTGCATTAATGTGAGGTGCAGTGCTGGACACTCTGAATAAGGTATTTGCTTATACTAAATCTTATGGTGAAAGCATTGACAAATCCTATGAGAAAGCCCCAAAAGGCAGCACAGTCATATTATAGCAATCATTGCCTTGCACTTATCACTAATTACCTGGCACCCCACGCATGCAACACTGGCTTGGAAAAGTGAAATTTGCTTTGTTGGAAAAATGTGAAAGATATAGAAAGAAACAAAGAGATTATCTTAATTCATTTCTATAGTATAGAAATAAAAACTAGAAAATTTGAAGTGCTTCATGTTAAGAACAATGAAAGGAAATATTTCATACTTTAAGTTGAATTTTGCGTGATTGTCTTGGCTTGGTTCATTCCCTTTGCCCACTTAAAAAGAAAACACAGTTAGATAATTTCAAGAGCACTTCCCCCTGCTCTAAACATGGAAATAAAAACTGGTCATTGTTCAGAGAAGGACATCTTTACTAACTACCCAGCCCTACAAAAAGTGCAAAAAGCACAGGATGACCATTTAACACAACATTCTCATAATGTCCTAGGAAAAAGTGGTGAGTGGAGAGCTGGTTTCAAGGAGTAAGCAGAGTGGCTAACCAGTAACTCATGGTTAAAGCTGCAATCAATTACAGCTTTCAGAAGCAATAACGGAAGAAGCTACACGAGAGTGTTCATGAGCATGATGAAGTCTAATTGAACAAGCTGGAAAATACAGTTTTCATCACATGGAAACTGGTGAGGTTTCAACATCTGGGTTTGTGGGAAACAGTGAAAACTCAGGTTTCTTTGTCCATTGTGAAACATAGCAAACCATTGATATTTGAATTTATATGGTTAGAAATAGAATAAAATCATAAGAGAAATATCTGAATAATCTTTAAAAGTGCAACAAAATAAGCTGGGTTTTGTTGGCTTGCTTGCTTGCATTTTAAATTGACATTTTGCAGAATAAATCTGTGACGTGGAAAATTTTCAATGAGTTTTGCCTTTCAGGACTGCTTCTGTGTTGGCAGAGTTTAGATACCATCCCACACATAGGGTACTGACTAGTGTAAGAACATTCCTCAGCAAAGGTAATCAAAGCACATGCTTTGTGAGGGAAACCAACCAGCAGCACAAGGAAAGTAAAAATCAGAGAAGAAAATATTGTATAACCCTACATAAAGGGCATTGTTTTTAAAAGCAATACTTCATGATTCATAAAATTAGATCATCAGATAAATTTTTCTTGGCCAGTAACTCCACTGAAGTTTAAAACACACTTGCTTTTATAGTCAATATTCTAAGATTTATCAGATATTTGTGCTAGTCTGGAGAATATAGATACTATCTTCTTAAAGGCTGCCAACAGTGCTTGTGAACTTGCTGGAAACTTCCTACATGGTTATATTAATGTATTTTTTAAAAATTATTTTTTGTTACAAATGAGTCTCCTAAACATTATGTTAATGTAAATAGTAGTTGGTAATAAATAAATGTAAGGCAAGATCACAGAAATATTGACATCTCCAGAATTAGAAACCTCTTTTAGGAGAAATTTAATCAAGGTATATGTCTACAAACCATGATGCTCACCCGTATTGAGAAATAAATAATTCTAATGATATTTGTTCCTTCTTGTCTTAACTGGTTTAGTACAGAAAGAGAGACAAAGCAGAAATACTCATGTAATAGCAAAGAACCAACGAAATATATGTATGTACACATATATACGTACACATATATGTATACACACACACTAATGCTCATATATGATAGAAACACATAGACAGACAGACAGGTATAATCATAGTGGGGAATATAATCTGGTATCATGCATTTCAGGGCTATGACAGGAAGTTTAAATCAGATTTTAATGCTCAGACACAAAATCGTTCCAGTACAATTGTCACTGCTTAATTTGGCTCCTTAAGGAACTGTAATAAGAAAGTTTAAACAATGCAGTTTAAACATTCTTCCTCTGCGCCCTTTTCAACTAGATCCAACCTCCGAATTTTTTGCCTTCTCCCTGACCTCCATATCAAACTCTTCTTTGACCAGAGGTGAAACTGTAGCCCTTCTGAAGTTAAGGTGAGTTTCATTCCTCTTCAGTAGGGGCAGCATTTTATCCCAATCGACTTAAGTTTTGATCTTATTGTAAGCTTTGGCGACCAAACCAAAACTAATCAGAGAGAGACCATTGACTCAAAAAACTTTGGATTACTTTCCCATTTCAGGCAGTCAACATCAGCAACTGGGAGAAGCATGGGATAAAATCATTCTTTCAGACTCCGTTTGCATCTATACCTGCAGAAGGTGCAACATTTGACATTTTCCTAATGAGGTCCTCATTTCTAAATCCATTTAAACTATCTGTTCCCTAATACATCATTTAACTTATTATTGATCCTTTTAAAGTGCAGTGTTCTCATGTCTTCTTGAAAGATATTTAACATTTGGCCACATACTGGTCAGCATATTTCCTTAGATTCTGAAAGCACCAAACCCACCAGTTTCTTATTTTTCCCTTTTTTAAATTTGTAGGCCATGTTCCTTTTTGAGATTCAGTATGAATCAAAGTTTTTCGTTGTATTAACAAGACTCACGTCACCACTGTCCTCAATCTGAAAATCTTCTCCGTACCCCCCAAAAATAGGATAGGGTCTTCCTCCATTTTTTGCCTGCCTGTGAAGAACAACACTGAAAAATCTGCTGGAGATTTTTGTTAAATTTCTTGGCTGTAGTAACAACTAGCAAAAATGATGAGCAGGTATTGAGTCTCATTTTCCTCTTTTGTTTGTTTGTTTGTTTTTCATTACCATTTCGGTTTTATTCATTTTTGTATCAATTTCCAGTTGCAAGAAAGATTCCATTTCTAAAGTGTGATAAAAATCCCACTAATAGCTTTAATAACAAATTAAGATGCTCAGTGTCTCTGATGAAAGAAGAAATAAGAGCATAAGAGATCCCCAGAAGGACATAGGGCAGTAAGACGCAGGAATCCTCTCTCTTAGTAGTCGACTCAGGCTATTTTGGTATTTCTTTCCTCAATCCTGTATATGATTATTATATAAGTCTTCATTTATTAAAGAAAGTTCCTTTTTGTTTGAGGACTGATATTTTTTCTGATATGTTAACTTTCTACAGGAATTTCTCCTTGGTCCCCAAATTCAATGGCTATGAGACAAATTTTGTTCACATGTCCCTCCTTTTATTCTATTAAATTTTACCTCCTCAGGAATTCAAGATCACAGCCAAGCTGTGGGTTTGTTTTTTCTGTCCAGGGCCAGCTCTGCAGTGCAAATAAAACATTATCAAATCCCTTTTCTTCTTGTTACATACAGTGATTACACTAAATCCACTAAATCATTCAGGTGAGGAATGTTAACAGAGGAGATGTAGTGTAAATATATGCACAGAGCAATCACAGATTTGCCTCTTCTCTCAAGCAGTCATACAAGCAGGAACTGGGGACAGAACTGTCCTTGTCCTTTTTTTTTTTCTTTTTTAATTGGAACCATCAAAGCCAAATCACAGTAAGGGTATACAATAAACATAGTCTGCAGGGAGGGTCACACTTCCTCTGTTCGTTATGAATCTCCGCCATCCTCCATCAACCAACACTGCACTAAGTATCCCCTGGCATGTTGTGCCTTATTTAAAGCAAAAGCTCTTTGGGGTAAAAATGTCATGAGTAGAAATGATGTGCCTATGGTGCTACATAAATAACAATAACATGTCTTCAATGCACAGAATTACAATCCATCCAACCATTCCAACAGATGTAAGAACACTAAAGTCAGACTGTGCAATTCATACAAATTCACAGGGGGAAAAAAAAAAGTAGTAGTAAGTCCTTTAATTTCTGCTAATATTATATGCATCTTTCACTTCCATTGAATAGCAATGGGACTGGTTTCATTAGGATAGTAATAAACTACACTGTGAAGGTTTCTCACCTCGGTGGGGAAAATTACTCTTTTGCATGTGTTCTGTGACCTCGGTTACACGAGTGGTTGATGTCTTTTCAGTGTCTGGAAATTAAGATACAGATGTGTTGGCATCTGGCCCTGAGGTCTCCGCTGCCACTACCATGACTGCTTTCATAAATCTCTAAGGTTTTTATTTCCAAAGCGTATGGATAACATGTTCCCATGACAGTTCAGCTATAACGTTGATGTCTCCTAACTATGGCAACATGTCTACAGGGATGTGGGCTGAAACCACCAATTTAAGTCACGCAGGCCACAGAGCTTTCAGAAGGGAGACTCATTTGCTATTACTCACTTGAACTGGTATTGAACTATGTTACCCAGAGATTAAAAGGCTGCTACTGATCACCAGAGCCCCATGAGACCCTATATGCTAGCATTTATTTGTGCAACAGCTAGTTCCCCATGTTTTTACAGTAATTTAAAGGATGGCACTGAAATTTGTGCTATCTGTAGCTATGCATCTAAGCAATGGCTGCTTTATTTCCCGGTAGTATAATGTATATTAGAAATATGAAGCTGTACTCACCACAACCAGCTCTGGAATTAGATAAAAATACACCAGCTGGGACAGTGAGTAGCATGAAGCAGGCATTTTACGGGGTAGTACATGTATTCTCTATCACTTTCATAGACACTTTCCTGACATTAATGTCAAATGATATAAACATGTTTTCTAAGCCTAGTTGTAATTCTGACTTTCAGTCACCACCATCTTATTAGCATTCTTCAGGTCTTTTTTCCCAATTTTTCTGTGATAGAGAAAGGCAGGGAAGTTTTCTTCTCATACCTTTGAGGTGCTTTTAATCTCTGTCCACAGGTAACATGTCCCCCTCAGTGATGTGCTTGTGGTTGTCTCTGCAGATGAGTCTCTATCTAATGCTTTTTTATGCCTCCCTGACTCACAGAACACTTTTTCCACAGTTCTTCTTTTGGTTTCTTCATTTGCTTTCTTTCCTTAGCTTGCACATACTACCCTTTCTCTAATGTGGTTTTTTTAACTAACTTATCTGCTTCATTGTTTCTTTTTCTCTGTATGCATTTCATTTTTTTTGCCTTTTTCCCCAACCAATTTTATTAGTTTCATGCTCTTTTTTGTTCTTTCTACCCACCTACAGGCTTCTGTAGTTGTGACTTACTGAAGGCAGAAAGGTGTGCAGAAATTTATGCAACATTTTGCCATCTACTACCATTTTTCTCAGCAATCATATGACCTTCTTGAAGATGAATCCTGAATATTGTGAATGAAGATGTACTCAGCCCCCCTGGATTTCCTAGAGGGGCCAGAACCAACCCACAGGATTTGTCAGCTTGGATACAGATTCTTACCTCAACCCACTTTACCTGGACACTAGATCATGATCCAAACCATATCAGAGAGGGAAAGAAACACTTTCTGGATGACGCTTTTAGTCATATGGTTTAGTTTCAGGTATTCCTGTGAGGAGCAGGGAGTTGGACTCAATGATCCTTATGGATCTCTTCTAACTTGAGATATTCTATGATTCTATGACTGCTTCTTGTGGTCCTCAAGGCTTCACCTCCCAGTTTCTCCATACACTTCAATGATGTGTTGTATCCAAATGTCTTATTCTTTCCATGGCTGCTTTTTTTTTTTTTTTCTCTTCTTCATTGGAATAGTTTGCTAAAAGCAAACTTCCTTGGGGTATAAATAACCATGTCAAAAATCCATGTCACAGACTTGCAATCTAACTTTAAGGAGTAAGCTGTGCTATTTCATTTCTCTTTACTAGAAGTCACTTCTCCAGTTTCAAGACTGAAATCTTCTGTATCCAAAAATCTTATGCATGCAGTTTTTAAAAGATCTCAGCACTGAAATCTGAGCCACATTCTCAAGTGAGCTTTGTCCTTATTGAGATATTAAAAAACAACTGAGTAGATTCAAATCTAACTAAACAACCTAACAAGCTCGGGCTACACATGTAGGAAAAAAGGTCTTTAAAAAGCAGATCCAATTTTTAGCTACCTAACATCTGCACATCTAGCTCTATGGATGCTCTTTCAAATATTGACGACTTTTTAATCCTTAGTACTTAGGGCCATAGGGATCCCATTACAAGCCAAAGAACTGGACTGTATTCAGACTCCTAATTTGAATTTTACTAAAGCATATTGTCCCGTAAGTTGTAGCTCTGAATACATCAAAATTGTAGACTTTTCTGTCTCACTTAGCATGTTTTTTTCTTTTTTTTCTTTTAATTTGAATAAAAGTAGATTTAAAATTATTTGTGTATCTATATACCAATATATACAGTACTTCAGTGAAATCAGTACAGTAGACAGTCAAGTCAAATCACAGCAGCCCACTAGAGAAAATATACGTGATAGAGAAGTACAAATGAAAAAATCCCTATAAACACATAATAGTTTCCTTAAGCAGTGATTTTGGAGTGCTCGTTATGTCTGATTCTAGTTAAACATGGATACAGACAGTTTGCATTTCTCTCAACCTGCAATTAAACGACCCAGTTAACAAACTTGAAATTGCATGAAGATATATTATTTTGTCAAATGTTCACAAAGCAAATTTCTTCATAAATTAAAATGGTTAAAGCAGCATTACCTGCTTTGTCGTTAATATGGTGCAGTGTATTCTTCCTGGACCTAATTATCCTTTTGATAAATAATTATCTGTTCTCCCAGTTCTAGAATTTAGACAATTTGTTATATAAAAAAGAATAGTTCTGATTCTCAATTGCATCAAGTTATACTTGACCCCCTCACCTCCTCAAAATGTAATGGAGACATTAAAGAGAAAAAGTCCCACTAAGAATGACCCCATGGCTTGCAGATGATTATAGAGGTAAAGATTTTACACCAGACTCACACTCTCAGCCCTGGGAGTGGTGTGGTTTCTGGTCAAAGTTCAGTGTTAAAAATCTACAGGCCAGGAACATAAAAAGTGGAGAAAATAAGAAAAAAGAAAGTAAGATTTAGTCTGGTATAACTTTAAATAGGAGCTGAGCAAGCTCCTGGCCAGCACCAGAATACTCTGCTTAAAACTCTTCTGTTTCCCTACTACTTGGACTCCCAATACAGTAGGAGCCAAAACCTGACTTTTCGAGTGAAGACATTTATCTATGGGCTGATGCAGGTGAAAATCTGCTTTTTTTAGTGCATTACAGTGTTTCAGAACTGTGAAGTTAACTAAAAGCAGTCTGGCTGATGCTCCCAGGCAGGGTAGGGTTTGAGGCCTTTCAGTATTTGATCCAGTTTCAGTCTGATACTTATTAGGTAACATGGGTTTGATTTGGGTTTTGGGGGGCTTTTTTTTGGTTGGTTGGTTGGTTAGTTAGTTTGGTTTGGTTGGTTTTGAGGTGTGTTTGTTTGTTTTTAATATTACAATGAGTAATGGGTTTGGGGGTTTCTTTTTTCCTTGTTCTACCACAATTTCAACTATTGTGGCAGGGGAAATACAGAAAAGATTCAATAACAGTTTCTAGTCCTTAGTCAACAAGAATTTAACTTCAGTTCTCTTTTGGTTCTCCTTTGGTGGCTTATGTGAAAGAAATGAAGTTGGATGCATCGGTGAAAAAAGGAAGAGATAATAACTTTGGGGAGGGCAGGATTTATCTTATGTTTTGCTCGGCTAAATTGTAAATAGGATTCCTTTGCTTCCTTGCTATAAGCAATATCCCTTGAAGAAAAGATTTTGCTAGATGCTTTTTTCTAATTTTTCTTAGCAATTTCCTGTCTAAATAGCTTAAAGATTAGACTGATTTGCAGATTGAATTAGTAAAAAAAAAAATAAAAAAATCACACACACACACAAAAATCCCAACTCTGTAGTTTATTTTGCTTACATCCAACATCACTGGAGGCAGATTTTAACCAAATATATTTTTATCTTCAATGGAATATTTTGGCTAAAATCTTGTCCACCAAAAAACTGTATCATACAGAAAGCTGATCTCCTAACTTGTCTTTTGACAGCTGCATATAAAGCAGAGGTCCAGGGATGTGGAAACGATGAACAGAGATCCTCTTAAATTCACGACAACCTGAAAAGAGGTTGAGAACAGTTTTGAAGTCAGTGAAGTTGCCACTAAAATGCTCTGTAGATACGCTTCTTAAAAGTTACACTGGTATCTTACACAGTTATGTTGCCTGTTTGAACTAAAAATTACTATGATGGCCGAAACGGTAAAAGGAAACAATACAAGATCTGAACCTGTATTTTTCAGGGGGAAAATAACCTGATATGTCACTCACAAAGGCAGATGGACCTTTTTTGTCAGCAGCCTCCTCCAGTGGTCTAGTAATTTCATGGCTTTCACAAAACAAAGCTGTGCCAGCATTGGGAACTTTAAACAATTTTTTGATGTAGTGAAAAAAAAAAAAAAAGTCACTCTCTTGTTTGCAGTTTATGTGTTGTCTGACTTTTCAGGAAGCTCTTATTAATGCTCAGCTTTTTCCTTCTGTTCTGAAACGGTCATTTGTGACATTTATGTATAAATATGATAGTCGAGGTCAGAATCTCAAAAAGGTGAAGCATCAATATATGATGACATCCTCTGCATTCATTAATTTAACTCAAGGATTTTAAAACACCTTGCAATCTATATATAGGAGAGAATATTTTTTCGTTCCCAGATGGCCTGTAGCTCAGTCCAGGTGTAGAAACTGAAATATTTTAAAAATGGATAGTAACACTACTCAGCAATGGAAGGAAAAAAAAGAATAGTGTTTCCACATTGCTTAAGGAACAGAATTTGAACCAGAACCACAGAAACCCCACCCCAATGGCAAAGAAATGTGAGGGAGACTTTTTCATAACTTCTGATTAAATTAATTTCTTAAATCTTTTATATTTATCTTGTCTTGTTCTTTTTTGCCCACTGACCAGTTTTATTTCATGCTCAGTACTCTGCAGATTGTTTCTTTGACCTGTTAAGTAAGCAGCATCACAAGAGTGTAAGTGGATGGGACCAAGGATCCACCTAGCCTGATGGTGAGTGTTAGCTGATGTTTAATGGTGAGTATAAGGGTAGGGAAAAGATTTAGTTCTGACCCTGTCAGTTTCTGGTAAGCAGCAGCTTAGGGATTTCTTGAAATAGAAGCTGATTCAGTCTTTGGTAACCTTAGATAAATGTATGTCCTTTTGTTTGTTTGTTTTTGTTAATTCATGTTCTTTCAAAACCCACAATAAGTTCTAGTAAGGTCTGCCATTAAAGGATGTGGTGTAAGAAAAATCACTTTATTTTTTTCTAGTTTTTAATTTATTTACTGACAATTTCTTGTTCCAGTATTCTAAATGCAGTAGATAAGTATTCTTTTTATTTTTCCTTTTTTTTTCTTTCTCAACCTCTCCCCTCCCCCTTCCCAGAATGTCCGTGATTTAACAGTGACCAGAAATGGACCATTATCTTGGATGACTTCTGAAATGTTTTCTTTTCTCAGCTTCTATAAAAAAAAATGAAAATGCAGAAATGTACAGAGAGATTTCAATAAATCAAGAAGCAGCTAAAACAATACATATCCTTCTCAGTGGACATTAGCCATTATTCCTCTCTAGTCATTAGCACAGGAGAGCTGACTGCGCATGAATTCATAGCGAAGAATTAATGGGCCACATCTGAAAAGATAATAGCTGAGCTATTAAAGCCAAAAAAGAACCTAAAGGAATAACAGGGAATGCTGAGGAAAGATTAGATGAGAAAATACTGCAGCATCGTGTATATAAACATATATTCATATATAGCATTACAGAAAATGTGGTGAGTAAAAAACACATCAGCATCAAACCATGAGGTCTGTCCATGCCACCACCAAAGCAGAGGGTGCCCCTCAACAGCCTACAACAACCCTGCATGACTGACAGGATTCTGCCAGCACTTAGTTAAAAGGTAAACATAAGGAGGTCGCTATAAAAAAAAAAAACAAACCACAGACAGAAAAAAACCCAACCCCCAAAACAGAATCTCGTCACTGTTATACTAAACCTTCCACTGTGCAAGTGAGTGTATTTTCCCTTTTCACCAAATGTGAATCAGGTGGCCAATAAATTTTTTTTGTTGTTTTTTTATGAGACGAAAAGAAAGCAAGGTAGATAAACAAGAAAACAGCCAGTTTATTTAACTAACTCTTAAAGTAAATTTATACCAGTAGCAATCTGCTAGGCCAACCAAATGCTTTCTCTTTCCTGCAGTAGTTTTCATGCACTATTTTTAATATTAAACTCACAAAAGCTGAACTGAAGCTGAACTAACCTTTTGAAGTTTGACTGCACTGCCTGTGCCTTGCTTTGCTGTCTCACCATAACTGAGGCTTCGTACAAGTACTTTTTTCTAGCAGCTCCCCTCTCTAATAGATACTTTTGCTAGCTTAACAGCTTTGCACAGTATTTTTGCAGTGTTGTAAACTAAGCACAGATAATCTACAGCATCTACTTGTGTCCCAGCTGTCAAGGGACACCTTGAAAAATGGTCAGATTCTTCTATCTCTCATACTGCACAAAACATTATATAAAAAATTGGGGTTTATTCTTTCTTTTTTCCTAGTAAAAATGTTTTCTAGTTTCCTTCTTTTCATTTTTTCTGTAATCTTTACCCTCTGTGCTGGAAACCATTGTTTAAGTTCATGGTAGCTGTTTACTTCCTCCTGGATGCATTTGACAGTTCATGGGCTTGGACTTCTGTACTGTATTATAAAAACAAATCTTCTCTGGTTTATAACATAATCGATTTTTTATAAAGAAATAATTGTAAAAGGAAATAATGCAACATATGAAAAAATATGCTTTGAGCATGCCTATCTATCTACCCTTTGCTTCACCAGCTGTTCACAGAGCATCCCTTCTCTGGTGGACTCCCTTCCCAAGCAACTCTTGGAAGGATAGGAAGAAGAGGCAGCACTTTCATTGTAGCTCTTTGCCATTAGAGTTACTTTGACAAGATAGTTGGACAGCAATGCAACACCTTGAATGTGGTGAGTCAGATAAAATCTGGGTTCTCTCCCACTTATTTTGTGTACTACAAATTTTAAGGAGACATGAAATATCCATTCCAGGTATAAAAGTGCCATGTAGCTCTCAGAAAGCATATAGGCAGTACAGCAATGAGGGTGTGATGTGAGAATCTGGACATAGCAGACATTAGTAATGTGATAAGGTTGTAATGTGCACAGTTAAAACCAGTTTTCCTTTAGAACTAGTTGTAAGGGAAGAAAACTATTTCCATAACAAAACAGTGGACAAATATTCTTAGCATCTCACAGAGCCTTCTGTGGTCAAAACCAAATGCTTCCAGAGGGCAATTCATTGTGTCTTAAAATGGGCCCCCATGGTGAGATAAATCAGCTTCCAGAAGAGCTGACTTTTATCTCTGATTTCAGAGACAATCTAGGTGAGGTCTTTTTGGCTGTGTGACTTTTTTGGTTTCATTGACTTTTAAGCCTCTAAACATCTAGCACCATGTCAAATAATACCTCAGGGTGTACAAAAGAAGCACAGGAGGTTGGTGGGTTGCCTACAGGACCTATGGGAGACCTTTGCACTTCTGGACAGGTAGGGGGCTACCACAGAGCATCTCAAATGATTACGGGTACTTGTGTGTGCACAAATTATTCAATATGTTAATAACCTCCAAGACAAATACCACCCTAACTGCAGCATTACAACTGAATAAAAATACAGGTATTCAATAATACTATGTTTTATAAGACAGGAAGTATGGATGCAGTATACAGCTGAGATTCAGTATTATAATAATGTATTTATTTATTTTATATATAAATACAATTTTATTTTAGATTTACCTACATTTTCACTTATTCACATGGAAGTAGATGAAGAAATTGAGTAGACTTTACTTACATCCTTAATTATACCCACTTTACATTTTGAGAAGTGAAGAATTACTGAACACTATGCTGTGAGAGTTTGACTTAAGTATAAACTACCTGATTTTACATTATGTAAACAGCAGTTTAATCCTTTCTGGGTGACCTTTGTCTGATTCAGTAAAAAAAAGCATTTAGGCAGACGAGAAAAGTTATGCACTCACTTAAATTCTTCCCTGAAGAGATTAGCTCATGGTTATGCATTTGCTTGGTTCCTGGGCTATTGAAGTGGTTTTTAAGCCATAGTCATTGATGTTTATTTTTCCATATGTATTTGTATTTTGCAAATAATTCTCTAGCAAAAATAATTCTAGCTTTATGGCCATAATGGAAACTACCTCATGTGAAAAATGGGGAAAAACTTCCTATAAGCCTAGTACAAAGGAAAGAATTAATGAATTCCAGCAGAAGAAAGAAAACACTAAAATACCTCCACAAGATTGCAGGCTGGTTTTTAACCTGAAATGGGAGAATGGGGCTGGAAACAGGGGGCTTAAGAATGCAAAGCTTTCTAGCCTCTGTCTTTTTACTGTCCATAGAAACAGAAATATTTTTAAGGAATCTTCATAACTTGCTTCACTGAACTCACTCAATTTCTCGTTCACATTTTCTACATGATATAGACAATGACAAGTTATAATAGTAAGTGAAGATTTAGAAATATATGTCCCCTGTTCTTCATCTTTCCAAATGTGTCCTGCTGTGCTGTGGAGTTTGCTCTGTCCCAGCTTTACGAAACATAAGCAATGAACTGTCTCTATTCATTTACCTTTTGCCTCAAAGTTACAGCAAGTGACAGTCTTGTTATGTGACCTGTAGCAAAATAGTTGGGGATAGATTTTCAAGTGCTCGGCACCCTATATTCCACTACACTTGGGGTTGTTCAGCCTGGAGAAAAGAAGGCTGCGGGGAGACCTGATTACGGCCTTTCAATACCTAAAGGGGGCCTATAGGAAAGAGGGGGAAAATCTTTTTAGTAGGGCCAGCTGTGACAGGACAAGGGGTAATGGTTTCAAACTAAAACAGGGTAGGTTTAGACTGGATATAAGGAAGAAATTCTTTACAATGAGGGTGGTAAAACACTGGAACAGGTTGCCCAGAGAGGTAGTGGAGGCCCCATCCCTGGAAACATTCAAGGCCAGGTTGGATGGGGCTCTGAGCAACCTGATCTAGTTAATGGTGTCCCTGCTCACTGCAGGGGGGTTGGACTAGATGACCTCTAGGGGTCCCTTCCAACCCAAAACATTCCATGATTCTATGTTTCTATGACACACCCTTTTTACACGTTTTTTTAAAAAAAGCCAAAAGGTATGATCCACAAATAACTTACCAATATTTGTATGATATTTTTATTTTTTAGGCAAAACTTTAAGAAAATTACTTGAAAATAAATTTGGGGGTTACTGAAAGGTTTTAGTGGGAGAGAACAACAACAAAAATGTACTCTTTGTGGAGTTGCACACGTTCGCATGGACTCACTAGTGTCAGCTGGAGAGACCACGAGATAAGTTTTATCTCCCGCAGACCCATTTTTTGTTTGTTTGTGTTTTTGAAGATGGGAAGTTGTACAGCAAGAGTTTCCTAACTGTGATACATAATGGCAGATATATCTCACTTAAGGTCATGGCCTATCAGAAGTAAAGGTGCAAGGAATGAGGTGTCTTCTCCAGGAGTTTCTGCAACTTCCTTTTGAATAAAAATCATTCCTTCACTTCAGGGTTTTGTGGGGGGAAATAAATAAATAGAATAAATAGTCATTTCTGATGGAAATAAAAATCCTCTTGACATTTGTGGTCCATGACTACGTTGTTAATGCTAATGAAAATCAGAGCCATAAGTTCTGCATGCCTACAGAAAACTTGGAATTAGCTGGGCAATGCAAGTGCAGAAATCCCTGCCCACCTGTCTATTGCTTATTGTTCTTCCCACCTGCCTGCGCACAATTCTTGTCATTTGCCTCATACTCAGATTGTACATTCAACTTGCAGGGTCCGTAGAGCTCACAGGGCATCTAGAACCACAGGGGTCTGCTCTGTGATCATGGACACTATGGACTACACTAATTGGAAAAACACAAAATAATTTAGCAAGCTGTGAAATGTGTACAGTCAAACATATCTGTCCCAATGGCATACTACAAGAATTAATTTATGTATTCCCTTCAGTGTGTTCAGAGCTGCTCTGATAAGAGGTGCTACATAAGACCTAAAAATTATTCATCTATTATTTATTAGTCCTCTTACCTCAGTTTATTATACGTGGAGAGAAAACAGATAGTGAAAGCCTGATTCTCTAAGCTTAGCATTGCTCAGTTTGTACTTTAGACAGCTTTTTCAGCTTCCCTGGATTTATTTGTAGGCACAAAGAAATTGTCACCTAGGAAGAGATCAGTGGACTAGCTGGAGCAAGTCCTTCTCTCTAAGAGTTCTCAGTGCAGCTGCTTCAGAAAGGAGTGCAAAATTATTATAGTGAATCTGATGTTGTGGTATGATATGTTACAGGACAATTTTGTCTAACCTCAGTGGGTCACACTATACCTTAAAAATAGGATTGGGTGGCTCTCATAGTTGTAGTCTTGCTATTGTAATACCATTGTTATTTGTGTTTATGGCACAATTCAGCTCTATTCTTAAATCTACAAAGCTACCCAGTGGTACTGACACTTTCTGTAGCAATGAATTACAATAGCAAGTTATCTAGTTTTCAATGAAAGACATTACTCTTTGAGCAATTTTTTAAAAAAGGATATGCCTTTGAATTGAATTGCATGCCTCCTCACCCTGAATTTTGTTTTGTTTACTTTCAGTAAAAGGAGAAGGGAGCATCTCAGTGTGTCTTGCTGTAACATCCTTTATGCACGTTCTTCTGCAGGAGCCTCCTAACTCTAAAATCATGAAGTTTCTCCCACGCATCCCTGCTAACACTCAGAAACTCAGCAGCAGGGAGTACCTTTGATCCCGAGTACAACTTTCTAATTGCCCTGAGCTACTGTACTGCAGAACAGTTGAATGAAGACAAACCCACTGGAAGAATGGATTTGCAATGCCAAACTCATTTTATCTGAGCCAGATGTGAAGTTGGGTCTCCTGGGCTGTAGCTTGAATGCATTAGCTTGGCCTTAAGAGAATCCAATGTTCTGCATCCCCATGGAATATTCTTCACAGCCATCATTTTAATATACTCTGAATTTCCTTATGGTACTTCTTGGCTGTTGACTTTGCTAAGGCTACTGCACCAGAGATAAGCACATGCTTTCTGAGGCCCCATGGCAAGTCCACTTAATTTGTCCTTTAAGTGACTTCCTATGTATTACCTGGTAAGTGTGCTTTATGTTCCACAAATCCTGGCACATGCTCTGCCTCATGTTTCTCCCTAGACCCTGCCACTACAACTTTTATTTCCCCATACTCCCTTGCATGTGACAGACAGAGAGGCCACTGCTGTTACAGTCCATCTGTCTCAAGATGTATTACTTGAGTGTGTCATCAGGCAAAGTCACTTTAACAGCATAACACAGCAATACATTATGAGAGGAACGGCATTTTGATGATGTATTGCTGTGGTACATCAGAGAAATGCAAAATGGCAGAAAAGCTGTACACATGGTCACCCTTATGAATGTAAAGTAACAGGGTCGTGTCTTCAGCTAGCTGACATCTGGGAATCTCAGCTGGTTTAATCAAGACTAATGAAGAATCTTTTTATGAACACCTATATGCACCCATATAGAGACATTCCCTTTTGTATTCTTTCCCGGTATGATGCCATTTGTGTGTTATATTCTTCATGACAATTATTCCAGAATATAGGTTCTCCCTACTAAAACTCAGAGACTTCTGTTTGTGGGATCATACCAATTTCTTTGGCAATGCATGGTGAAGACTCAAACAAGCTAAGAGAAAACTCCTCTGATGATTGCACAGCTAAGCCCCGTGGATTTCTGCCTGATGGAGACCTTGATAACCAAGAGGGATATTACTCTTTACATGATGAAAAGGAGGAAATTATATGGATGCATGATCAGCTTTAGATTGTCCACCTCTTTCTTGCATACCAAGTCTGGCTTGTTGCCTCCAGAGGAATGGAACAGCAGGGACTGGCTCTGGCTGGTGCAGAGACCTCACTTTTCCATCATTCTCCCTCTGTGATCTCCCCATGGGTCATCCACCTCACCCTTGTCACACTCTTCTCTCTGCCTCTCCTAGTCCCATGACAGACACAGCACCATCCTCATCCTCAACATAGCTATATGCCAGTGAACCCCTGCTTCTGAAATAGCTAAGGTGGCTCTGTTCAACTTCCTGGAACTTCAGAGGACCAGATTAATCACTCCAGGCATTGTCTCCAGTTCTGTGTTCATATAGCTACAGGAGGAAAGAGAGTAGAGAGATTCCTCTAATTTCAAATTAAGTCTTTGGACTTACGCCAGTGTCATTTATGCTTGAAGGAAAAGAAGAACAAAATAAATACGAACAGCTAATTTTCAAAGTTGATTTTTAATGCACAGAGTTTTTCAAAGATTTTTCTTTCCAGTAAAGGAGTCCGGAATTTGGCTGTAGGACAAGTTCCTATTCTACTGCTATATAGGAAGCCTCTATTTTCAATAGGTAGTTTTAGCACCCAGGCTGCCACACTGAGCCCCTTGCTTAGCACAAAATAACACTTTCTATGAAACAGGAGGCATGAATCATTGCATTACAAAAATAATCTTTTCACCAAAAACTCCCCACTAAGTAGGTTTCCTTGTAGTCAGATTTTAAAGTGTGAGAAAAAGGCACTCTGACTCACAGAGTAGAACCAAAATCAGCCCTATTTTTCTACTAATATTTGAAAGACATTATCCGATTATTTCCTACTTCTCGCCTGCAATTTATCAGAAACAATCTCTGTCACTTTGCCCTTACAATGCCTCTTTTGAGTTATCCTTACCTGGTTAAAGTTACCTGGTAAATCCAGCACATTGCCACTGAAGTCAGTGGAAGTAGAATCATAGAATCATAGAATGTTTTGGGTTGGAAGGGACCCCTAGAGGTCATCTAGTCCAAACCCCCTGCAGTGAGCAGGGACACCATTAACTAGATCAGGTTGCTCAGAGCCCCATCCAACCTGGTCTTCGATGTTTCCAGGGATGGAGCCTCCACTACCTCTCTGGGTAACCTGTTCCAGTGTTTTACCACCCTCATTGTAAAGAATTTCTTCCTTATATCCAGTCTAAACCTACCCTGTTTTAGTTTGAAAGCATTACCCCTTGTCCTGTCACAGCTGGCCCTACTAAAGAGATTTTCCCCGTCTTTCCTATAGGCCCCCTTTAGGTATTGAAAGGCCATAATCAGGTCTCCCTGCAGCCTTCTCTTCTCCAGGCTGAACAAGCCCAACTCTCTCAGCCTGTCCTCATAGGAGAGGTGTTCCAGCCCTTGGATCATTTTTGTAGCCCTCATCTGGACCCGCTCCAACAGTTCCATGTCCTTCTTGTGCTGAGGGCTCCAGAGCTCGACGCAGTGCTCCAGGTGAGGTCTCGCCAGAGCAGAGTAGAGGGGCAGAATCACCTCCCTCGACCTGCTGGCCACGCTCCTCCTGATGCAGCCCAGACTACGGTTGGCCTTCTGGGCTGCCAGGGCACATTGCCGGCTCATATCCAGCTTTTCATTCACTAGCACCCCTAAGTCCCTCTCGGCAGGGCTGCTCTCAATCCTTTCTCCCCCCAGCCTGTATTGATACTGGGGGTTACCCTGACCCAGGTGCATGACCTTGCACTTGGCCTTGTTGAACCTCATGAGGTTCACACAGGCCCACCTCTCCTGCTTGTCCAGGTCTCTCTGGATGACATCCCATCCTTCTGGTGTGTCAACCGCACCACTCAGGTTGGTGTCACCAAAGTAGAATGAAAGGGAGGTAAGAACTAGACCTACTATTTGTTCATTCCATGTAATTTTAGAAAGGTTCCCATTATTCAAAATATTCTGCCTCATTTATACACAGATATTTTTTCAAAGCCTCAGGATAACTATTGAATCTGTTTAACCAACTTCCATAGCATCAGGAGGTACGTTTTGGGTTTCAACAAGCTTTGTGTTCATGCAAAATCCCTCAGCTGATATCCTTGCAATTTTGCACCCTTCCTGCACATGTTAAAAAAAAATACTGTTGCAGTGCTTACACAGACAGGTGTGAAGGTTAATAACATACACACAATGCAATAACAAGCGGTCTGCTGTTTTCAGTGCTCCGTCTCTCCACATTTGTGAAAATCCCAGCACATCTTCTTCAAATGCCTGTTAAATCAGCTCCTCTACTGATATAAATTGGTCTTACTCTATTGACTTCAATGGTGCTATGCCGATATACACTGGCAGAGTCCTCCATCATGTCTACATCTATAATTAATTCCAACTATTGCTTTTTCACTCTCATATATTACTTCTTCAGAGCTTAAGGTCAACAAAACACCTTCTTTTTAATACATTGCACATAATAATAAATAAGCCAATGAGATAATAGTACTTCCAAAACACTGAGAAGAGATTATAATAAACTAGTGGATTATGAAAATTTTTGAATCCATCATTTGAGACACTAGCAAAACAACAAATTCAAAAGATGAGTACATTTTATGCAGTTTAAGTATTCTGCTATCATGAATCACCAAGTTTAAATATTACAGCTCAAAGCACTTTTTAGCCTGTTCCCAAGAAATATTCATCATTTTTAACTGCACTTTTTCATTTCTTATGGACTGGATTAGCCCTGAAAAAGATCTCTCTATTCTAATTATGAGAATCCATCTAAAAGCAAATAGCATCAGAAAAATGCTGGTTATCTGTTAACAAGTTCCTCTTAGAAGGTTGCATTTCCTAAAGATATATCTGTTTACCTAGTATATACTCTCCTTTCAACTGGCACATAATAATAATTTTGGAACAAATTGTAGCTGATAAGGTTTTGAGCAGCATCACCACTAACATTTGCCTGGGAGAGATTATCGAGCTAGGGCACCAAGCTGAGTTTGGTGGGCTGCTGTAGCTTCAGAATCAGAGAATCTGGCTGATTTACTCCCCTCCCACCCTTGGCAAGCACTGAATTTCATTGTTGGAGGAGGATCAGTGGTCTTGCCATACCAGAGTTCCCATTAGTCTTCTTGAAAAGAAGAACAAATGTGTGGGAGGGTGTCTCCAGCTGAGTTACCCAACAAGCACAAACTTTTACTCCCTTGAAGCTCTACTTTGCTACTGTGGACTTGAGAGCACCTGAGAAACACCAGGCAGGACTAACCAAAGATGTTAGTCACACTTCAAATTTGCTTTTTCTTCTCAAAATGCCATTAGTGGCCATCGTAATTCAAGCAAGTACATCTGTATTTTTGATTTATTTATACTTAACATAATATTGCATTACCTGTCAAGAGGGCAACATAATACTTCATCGTAAATGGATCGGCAAGAAAAATGTTTTTACAATGTCATGAATTGTTGATGGCTTCCTCTGCCAAAGCTGACATCTGGAAGTTTAATACAGCAGTATGTTACCAGCAGCATTTGCACTCCATAATGACCTTTTTTTTTTCAATTCGAGAACCAGCAGGCCATATTAAGATTACCTACATCATGGTGCTCAAGGGAAAGAATCCTAATTTGAAGAGAAAGCAATGACTTTAAGGTGGCTGGTTTTGCCTGTGCAAATATCCATGATACTCTATTTTACTTTAAAAATGTGTGTGTGATGTCATCTTCGTTGCCAGAAGTGCCAATAGGATGGAGGAAGATACTTGGCCAAACATACATTGATGAGGTAAATATATCAGTGTGCAATAGCATATACCACACTGGAGTCGATAGGTTGCATATACTATGTGACTGAACATGTGCAAAATCTGAGGTAAGCAAAGGACTGGTAGTTCTTCCTGTCTATATAAGGAGATATATTATAAAGAGAATCAAAGCAGAAGGAGCAGATTCCATCAGCTGTTACTGAAGAAAATCAGTTTCCAAAAGCAACATATCGAACTGGCTGACAGCATCCAGCCATCTGTCCAGACCTTAACTGTGGATAAAATTCACCTGATTGAACATACTTGCCTACAGCAGAGATATCTATAGTTGAGTCACTTCTGGTTTCCTTTACAATCAAAGGAGATCAAGTCAGCTTGGCTACTAGGTACTATTCTCCTCATCTTAAAGAGAAGTAGAAAAGTTCTCCACATGACAGGGTAGAGTTTTTAACCTAATTTCTACATATGAGAACCAGCTATAGAGACTACAAGAAGTGTTCAAAGCTACAGAGTTTTCACATAGTTCAACGTAGAATTGAACTCCCATCTTTCTGAAGTCTAATTCAGAGCCAGTTGACAAGGTTAGCTCACCAGACAGCTCAGGGGAGGGAGTTCACCTGCTTCCTGAAGGGCTGGATACTGAACACAGCAGAATGAAATATCCTGGCTGAGCAAATAGATATTCTGGTGTTTTCAATGGCTTCCAAATACTTTTTTTTACTTTTCAGAAAACCAGGCAAAAGAATTGTTCTGTCTTTGTGCCATTTTTCTCTTTCTTCTGAAGTATGTTTAAAAAGGAAAAAGATTTCTGACAGCAGCTATACATTCATCCTAGTTTGTCTTAAAAGATCACTTCTTCCCTGAACCAGGAGAATTAAATGCATAAACCCTTTCATAGCAAGATATGCTGGAGATTAAAGAAATAACTATCTTTCATAATTCACATATAGCAGGGGTGAAAAATAATCTGTTATTATCTAGAGCAAAGAAAGTAATTTATATCCAGACATGAATACTTAATCATTAGACCAAGTGATGTTGCCCATATTAATACAGACAAAATAAATCAGTCTTCAAATCTATTGCAACCCTTAAAATAAAAGGAAGATAAATCAGCTGTTTGCCACTGTAAAAAAGATCTTTTACAGAATGAGTATGCAGTGACTATCCCCCAAAATAGCACAGGAACAACTCTAGAAGGGAGGGTCAGTTTGATTATCACAAGACAAATTAATGACATAAGTTTTCCTGATACCTGCTAGTCTACCAGAACAACATGAGAGAAGTTCATATCTCTTCGCTTTGCGGGGAGAGGGGCTTGGCTTTGGTTTTGTTTTTTTTTTTTAAACAAAATGTCCTGAAGCGATATGACAAAACATTATTTTCTGAGGTCTCAAAGTCCTGTTCAGTGGTATTGTTCATGGGGTAGCTCATCAGAATCAATCAAAGTAACAGGGTTCCAGTAGTCTTAAACTCAAAATCAGATAAAAGACATCTTATTCTGGCACACACTGGCAAACATGCAGGTTGTCAAGAAACAGCATTGTTCAGGAAGTGATTATAATCAAGAAAATTATTAGTTACATATTAGACATGTCCTGGTTTTGGCTAGGATAGAGTTTTTTCTTCCTAGTAGCTGGTATAGTGTTGTGTTTTGGATGTAGGATGAAAATAAGGTTGATAACACACTGATGGTTTAGTTGTTGCTGAGTGGTGCTTACACCAGTCAAGGACTTTTCAGCTTCTCATACTGCCCTGACATTGAGGAGGGTGGAAATACACAAAAAGCTGGGAGGAGACACAACTAGAAGAGCTGACCCAAACTGACCAAAGAGATACTCCATAACATATGACATAATGCTGAACATAAAGTAAGGAAAGTCCATAGATTTAACACAAAATATGATAGTGAAGATGAAGTCTACAAAATATTTTTATTTTATTAAAGAAACTGTAAGCTTTAAAGTCAAATAATTCTGGTGAAAATTACTTTTAAGACCAAATTGCCAAAATGTTAGGAAAATCTTTAGAAAAATTTCATTTTTCTAATAAAAACTTTAGATTTTTCATTAGATGAACACTGTCATATGGATAAGATCCTATATTTTGTGCATACATGTTTGTATACGTGTATGAAATCATTAGGAATTGTATCATATTTTCTGTTTTATGAACACTGCATAAAAATAACATTTCTGCAGTATTTTGATAATGTGAGACAAAATAATGGGTTCACAGAGCATGATGGAGCAGAGTTTTATTGAAGTAATTTCTGAATTTAAACATTTTATAGTACTGAAAAAAACAAACACAGCCTACTGCAAGCATACAAAAATCAGAAAGAGGAATTTACTGCATGAAGGTTATGTTTGCTTACAGTATCCAAACTAAGCTTGCAGTGCCTACATATGTAAGGAAAAATGAGATGCCATTAGAAAAGAGAAAAAGAATATTAAAGAAAAGCAGACCCAAGGAAGAGTTCTTCCCACAGATAATTTCACTATTAAGCCTTGTATTGGGTTTGCATAGCAAGGTTTTGGTAGCATGGGGGCTACAGAAGAGGCTTCTATAAGAAGCTGCCAGAAGCTTCCTCCATGTCCGACAGAACCAACGGCAGCCAGGTCCAAGATGGACCCGCTGCTGGCCAAGGCCGAGCCTCTCAATGATGGTGGTAGCACCTCTGGGATAAAGTATTTAAGAAGGAGGGAAAAAAAAGCTGCACAACTGCAAAAAGGAGTAAGAAACAGCCCTGCAGACCCCCAGGCCAGTGCAGCAGAAGGGGCAGGAGGTGCTCCAGGCAGAGATTCCCCTGCAGCCCCTGGTGCAGCCCACGGTGGGTCAGGCTGTGCCCCTGCAGCACAGGGAGGACCCCACGGGGGAGCAGGGGGGTGCCCAAAGGAGGCTGTGACCCTGTGGGAAGCCCGCGCTGGAGCAGGCTCCTGGCAGGGCCTGTGGCCCCATGGGGAGAGGAGCCCAGGCTGGGGCAGGTTTGCTGGCCGGGCTGGTGACCCCATGGGGACCCACACTGGAGCCGTCTGCTCCTGAGGGACTGCACCCCGTGGGAAGGAGGGACCCAGGCTGGAGCAGTTGGTGAAGAACTGCAGCCCCTGGGAAGGGCCCAGGCTGGAGCAGTGGTGGGGGACTGTCTGCCGTGGGAGGGACCCCGGGCTGGAGCAGGGGAGGAGGGTGAGGAGTCCTGCCCTGAGGAGGAAGGAGCGGCAGAGACAGTGTGTGATGAACTGACCCCAACCCCTATTCCCCGTCCCCCTGCACTGCTCAGAAGGGGAATGTAGAGAAAAAAGGGAGTGAAGTTGAGCCCGGGAAGAAGGGAGGGGTGGGGGGATTTCAAGTTTTATTTCACGTTGTTCTACTCTGCTTTGGTAATAAATTAAACTAATTTCCCCAAGTCAATTCTGTTTTGCCTGTGACAGTAATTGGTGAGTGATCTCTCCCTGTCCTTATCTTGACCCACGAGCCTTTCGTTATATATTCTCTCCCCTATCCTGCTGAGGAGGGGAGTGAAAGAGAGGCTTGGTGGGCACCTGGCATCCAACCTGGGTCAACCCATGACAAGCCTTGGAATATTTGGGCCTTAAGTGTTATTTTATAGCATTCAAAGGTTCACCATCATGAGACCGGGGGGACAGTTTGAAGGCACTTTGCTGATGAAAGAGAAATCTGTTACAGTTTAACATCACAGAGTTTGTTCTTAGCTATTTTTCAATATATTAGTTAGAAACACTCCTATTAGAGTCTTTGGGGAATTTACTGGAGTGGAGCCAAAGACCTGCTTAAAGGAATTTGCTAACTTCAGAACAGCTCAGCAGATAACAAGGACTCAGGGGTTAGACCTTTGCCCTGTAAGAAACTGAAGAACATTTGGGATCAACTTGCTAACTTGGCAAAAATATTCCCGGGACACTCCTGCATCGGGAGAGAAAAGGAGAGTGTGGCCTCTGCTCATATGCAAAATTATGTTTTGTGTTTCCTTAAAGTTTATCCTTCAACTTTGTTGAAATCTTTCTGTATATGTGTATATATTTGGACATGACTTCACTAAGACCAAATTGTGCCTGAAAGATTTTGTTGCCTTCTATGAAAGGGTTACAGCGTTGATGGATAAGGGAAGAGCAATTGATGTCCTCTACCTGGACATGTGCAAATCATTTGACCCTGTCCCACACTACATACTTGTCTCTAAATTGGAGAGACATGGATTTGACAGATGGACCACTCAATGGATAAGGAATTGGCTGGATGGTCGCACTCAAGGAGTTGTGGTCAATGGCTCAATGTCCAAGTGGAGACCAGTGATCAGTGGCATTCCTCAAGGGTCGGTATTGGGGCAGGCACTGTTTAGCATCGTTGTCAGCAACATGGATGCTAGGATTGAGTGCACTCTCAGCAAGTTTGCCAATGACACCAAGCTGTGTGGTGTGGTCAACGCACTGGAGGGAAGGGATTCCATCCAGAGGAACCTTGACAGGCTTCAGATGTAGGCCCATGAAAACCTCATGAAGTTCAACATTGCCAAGTGCAAGGTCCTGAACATGGATCAGGGCAATCCCAAGAACAAATACAGTCTGGGCAGAGAATGGAGTGAGAGCAGCCTTGAGGAGAAGGACTTGGAGGTGTTGGTTAATGAGAAGCTCAACATGAGTTGGCAATGTGCACTCACAGCCCGGAGGGCCAACTCTATTCTGGGCTGCATCAAAAGAAGCATGACCAGCAGGTCAAGGGAGGTGATTCTCCCCCTCTACTCCACGCTGGTGAGATGCCACCTGGAGTACTGCATCCAGTTCTGGGGCCCCCAATATAAGAAGGACATCGACCTGTTAGAATGAGTCCAAAGAAGGGCCACAAAGATAACCAGAGGACTGGAGCACCTCTCCTGTGAAGATGGGCTGGGAGAGTTGGGGTTGTTCAGACTGGAGAAGAGAAGGCTCCAGGGAGACTTTATAGCAGCCTTCCAGTACCTGAAGGGGACCTACAAGAAATCTGAAGAGGGACTTTTTACAAGAGCATGTAGTCATAGGACAAAGGGTAGTGGCTTTAAAGAGGGTAGATTTAGATTGGATATAAGGAAGAAATTCTTCACTGTGAGGGTGGTGAGGCACTGGAACAGGTTGCCCAGAGAAGTTGTGGATGCCCCATCCCTGGAAGTGTTCAAGGCCAGGTTGGATGGGTCTTTGGGCAACCTGGTCTAGTGGAAGGTGTCCCTGCCCATGACAGGTGGGTTGAACTATATGACCTTTCAAGGTCCCTAGCAACCCAATCCATTTTATAATTTTATTATATTTGTATGTATAATATTTATTATAATGTAACAATTCTATATAAGTAACATCTTCACAGTATTCCTCTGCCGCCATTCAACCCATATATTTCCGCTTCAGGAATACATTTCATTTTTATCACTGCAAACATAAGGCATTACTTCTAGATATAAAGAGAATGTTACTTTTTAGATCTCAACAGAAGTATGAGGACTAAACTGTAGAAACTGTATGCAGTGTAATTTTTGTCATACATATTTGTTAGAAAGTTGTGCAATGACAAGAAAATAGAAAAGTAATTAAAAAAGGAACTTGTTTCCATTGGGGGTTACGTAATTCACAAAAACTTTTTCTCTTCACATGATCCCCTCAGATATATTTGTTCAATAACAAACATGTTTTCAGTCAGTTAAACAGAAGCAAACAGGCTTGTTTCCTTGATTGGGTAGAGGAAGTGATGGGAAGGGAAGAGGCTGTGCCATGAGCCTCTCTGACGTGGAGCCAGGCTGGTGCAACCCCTGCTCCAGCCTGTAGAGCTGTTACTCAAGTCTTACATACCAATGTAACCTCAAATGCCCCAAACTCCAAGGGCATTGCAAAGCCTAAGTAAAAGTAAGACTGCAGGGTGTGGGGTTTGGGTTTTTTTGTTTGTTTGTTTTATACTGAAGTTTAGGAAAGTCCCTGTAGAATCCAAAATAGAAGAGGCATTAAGGTGGAATAAAATCATTCTTCCCACATTTTCATCCACTCCCAACTCAAGAAAGAAATAAAGCCAGAGTATAACCCATCAATGAGAACACTTCCATTAAACATCCTTGGCAAGCTCACTGTCCTAGTGGTTATGTCTCTAGGAATATATCCAGAAGAAAAATGGTCTTGTGTGTGCGTCCGGTGAAACCAAATGTCACAGTGAAACCTTGGTTCAGTACATTTTTCAGGTAATATTGAACTCATACTTACTAGCTAAGGAATCCTGACTGTCTGCAAGCCTGCTAGGGTCTACGCTGCAGTCTTGCCAGGGACCATGCTGACATCCCTCCCACAGTTTGCTTAGAGAGCAGATGAAATCTTTGTCACAAGCCACAACACCTGCCATAACTTCCTAACCAAAAATAAAATCTGATCCTCGTATCTCACTTTTTCTTTCTATCTTTTGTTTTATACATCAGGGGATGACACTGGCGATTCAGATTATTCGACTGTTTCACTAGACCTTGCCAAAAATCTGCCTCTTCATGTACCTTTTTTAAAAAGAAGTAACACTCAGAGGTCTCAGTGAAATAACCAGCCTGGAGACTCAGGCACATGGCATTGCACATTATATAGTGGCAGGGAGAAGCAAGGAGGGAGTAAATAGGCAGGAAAGGCTTTAGTGAGTGAATGATAATGAGTGAGAGGGATATCAGATCTCATGCAGACACAGAAAGAGGAATCATGTTAGTTACAGAGGGGGGAAAAAAAGAGGCAAAATAAAAAAAAATCATTACTTTTTTCAAAATGGTCAATTCCTTTCCCCAAACATCATATGCTGGTGTAGTAGAAACCAGGAATCTTAAAATAATAGAGCAAGAAGGTATTTTCATACCTATCCACCATGACAAATTAACAGACTTATAAACAACTAAAAAAACCAAGAAAATGTAAGCTTAACTATAGGTCTTCTCCATCTGTACAGTACAACATCAGATTCTGATTAACTGTGATACAGAACTAATCTTTTCAATTAATGCAAATGAGCTGCACTTTTTTGTAGACTATTACCAGAGGGCATTCAATGATATTTTTATTCACCACATTTGACCTTAAAAATGTTTTGTAGTCATCAAGGATACAATTTTTCACACAGTGGGGATGTAGGAACAGCTAATTAAGTGGTGTTTAATGACATTTGTTCCTTAAAGGAGGGCTGATTAAATGTAGCATGTAATTTTTTACCAAATCAAGCAATTCAGCCAATTTCCAAATGTGCTTAATAAGCTAGGCCTTAATAATTACACATCTTACGTAGCTGCACCACAGTCACAATGGTTTGTGGGCTGGTAAATTTAATGTTACTTATTTGCAAGACTTAGTTGTTAGAATGCAGTATTCTGATTTCATGTTCCAACTGTATTCATTTACAAGAATAAAAGAAATTATGTCACATTTAGAGAATTAAATACACCCTGTGTTAATTTGTGAATGGTCAGTGTGAAGAAACCTTGAAAGCATTTCACAAATGCACAGTTTTCTGAGATCTTACTTTGGCAATTTTAAACTATCCTTTGCAAACAAAAACACAGTTTGCCTTGGATTTGAGCCATGGCTAGCATGGCACCCTGGTTTTGAAAATCAACCAGTCTCCATATCAGCACAGCTTATACGGTCTAACATAAACTCAGGATATGTGGGGTGAGTGAGAGGGTGAATCAGCTCATATGCTAGGAAAGCTGGAAGATGGAACAGACAGCTGTTTTTTCACTGAAAATCAAACACAGAATTCTTACCATGTTTAGGAGAGCTGAATAATTGCATTTCACCAGGAACTGCTGGCTTTGGTTGTTTATTGTATTACACATACTAAGATGAACATGCTTTTAATGCCTTATGGCTGGCTTCTTCTTAAATTGTGCTGCAACCATATAAGTGCACTCAGACATCCTGTTTCTCCAGAAGGACACAGGTCTCCTGTAGGTTTCATATCACATCTGCCAGACCTATGAGGGTGTCATGCATACGTTAGGATTCCCAGACAGCACCAACACTTCTGTTCGGGCAGAGGAGTTAAACCCTGCAAGACTATTACAGGGTGACCTGAGTCATCATGCACTGGTGCAGTCCCACCTCAAGGACTGCATGCAGTTTTGGTCACCTTAGTGTAAGAAGGACATCAAAGTATTAGAGTGTGTCCAGAGGAGGGCAACCAAGATGGTGAAAGGTCTTGAGGGCAAGTCTTAGGAGGAGCAGCTGAGGTCACTTGGCTTGTTCGGCTTGGAGAAGAGAAGGCTGAAGGGTGCCCTCATGACAGTCTACACCTTCCTCAAGGGGGGCAGAGGAGGAGGGAACGCTGATCTCCTGTCTTTGGTGACCAGTGACAGGACATGAGAAAATGGGCTGAAGCTGCATCAGGGGAAGTTTAGGCTGGACATTTGGAAAAGGTTCTTCACTGAGAGGGTGGTTGGTCACTGGGACAGGCTCCCCAGGGAAGTGATCATGGCATCAAGCCTGTCAGAGTTCAAGAAGCATCTGGATGACAGTCTTAGTCATATGGTTTAGATTTAGGTAGTCCTGCAAGGAGCAGGGAGTTGGACTCAATGATCCTTATGGGTCCTTTCCAGCTTGAGATACTCTGTGATTCTGTAATTCTATGATCCTCCCACTCTAGACTATAGTGACTAAAGTGCAATTGACTGTAGGTGAAATAACCAAATCTAAAGTTTTACTGGCTGAAGATCTCAGCCAATGTCAGAAAGTCACTGATTCCAAAGAGTTACAGATATACACATTTTGTATAGAAGCAACACCACCACACACTCCTCCCCCACAAAGAGCTATGAATCAGTTGTATGACAAATCTCAAATTTTTCAAATTAAAAGTATGTGAAATCCTCCTAAGCTTGATAGTTGCAGATCGAGGATAATGATACATAAATAAAATACTTAGCATGTTCATAATCAAAATGTTATTGCCTTACAAAAAATGTTAATTTTATTGTTATAATTACAAGTGCTCTAATTACTCTCTAACAGCTATCAGGGGTCATCTCCCTGTTTCATTCACCAGCCGGCAGTGACACTTCTGCCAACTGCAGGAATGTATATGCATGTGTGTTTTGAAAAATAATGATAGTTTTCACCTACTTTCAAGACTCTTTCTAAATTATTATGGGCCTCCAGTGATATAAGGAGCTCCAGTGGAGTGGCACAGATTCAGGGGAATCATAACAGGAACCTGGCAATACTGCAAACACAGCTTTAGCTCTCATTTTAGCTCTCTTATAGTGATGAGAAACACATATTAAGTTGTGTAATCTTATACTGATAAACTGTTGAGGTCTAAATAATGTTCACCAAAGATTTATTTACATTATGACTTTTTTGAGATGATACAGCATCCCTGGCCTTCCCTAGTCATTGGGAATGATGGTCTGTGCTAGTTGTTCATGTGTTTGGTGAAAGCCAATAGCCATGATAGAAGAAAATTCCCATCTGTCTGTAGCAGCTCTGGTGCTGTATTATCACACCCTCATGCCTTGCAATTCTTTAAGCTATGCCCCACAGTCTATATATGCATGGTGATACCAAAAAGAAGCATTGTAATGATTAAAGCAAACAATTAGGGAGCACGTTTTTTTTTAAGTTCTCTCTAATGAGAGATATCAAATAGCAATTGTTAATTCCAGGTAATATTTGCATTTCAGTCCTTTTCAGGACAGTGAAACCCACCTTGCATCACCGATTCTTGGTAGCCAATTAAGGATGATGTAAGTTGAGTCCAGTGTCAGTATTTTCTGACTTAACTGACTAATGTCATTCCCAGAATTGTTCTTTTACTTACTTTTCTTATTCAGTATTCCCACTTTAAATCAATCCAGCACTAACCTTCTTCCTTCTTTCCTCGAGACACTCAGATTTTCAGTCTCACTTTTTTTCCTGTGAGCACCTTCTCACCAATCTTTTCCTGAAATGTTGAGGGCAGACAACCCAGTATCTGTAAAAAACATCAGTGACATGAACTCACTCCTCCTTCATCATGTTATGAAGTCTTCAGTTTCCTATGCACTGACAGTCTTTCACAGTTGAAACAAATAACCAGACAACTGTTCTATTTTAATAATAGATTTGGTGGAACTAGACTCATTTTGGCTAATGAACCGGCTGACACTAAAGGCTAAGGTGTCAGTTCACCAGTAGAAGTGGCCAGTCAATACCATGCTCAGTGGTTCTGAGAACTCATACATCAAGGACCATTGACTGCCAATAGCCGATAACAAGGATCTGCTCAATAGACATGCTGAGCCTGGGTCTTCACAGCTCTGCCTTATGAGTGACAAAAGAACAATCAGAAATGTCCATATGCCATGATTTAACCCTAGCTAGCAACTAAGCACCAGGCAGCCACTCGCTCATTCTCCCCACCCACCTGCACCCCAGTGGGATGAGAGAGAGAAATGGAAATAAAGTAAAACCCATGAGTTGAAATAAAGACAGTTTAATAAAACAGCAGAGGATAAGTAATAATAATAATAATAATAATAATAATAATAATAATAATAATTTAAAAAGATACAAAACAAGTGATGCACAATGCAATTACTCACCACCCACTGAACGATGTCCAGCCCAGCCCGAAGCAGTGATTGCTGCTCCCCAGCCAATCCCCCCCCCAGTTTATACACTGAGCATGACGTCATATGGTACGGAATAGCCCTTGGGCAAGTTTGGGTCAGCTGTCCTGGCTCTGCCCCCTCCCAGCTTCTTGTGCCCTGGCAGAGCATGGGAAGCTGAAAAAGTCCTTGACTGGTGTAAGCACTGCTCAGCAACAACTAAACCATCAGTGTGTTATCAACATTCTTCTCATCCTAAATACAAAACACAGCACCATACCAGCTATTAGGAAAAAAATAACTCTATCCCAGCTGAAACCAGGACATCATGTTATTGGCAGTTGCAAATTCCAGCTATCCCAGTTTATTTCTCTTCTTAATCCTGATAACAAACTCACCCACCACACTTCCATCCTTGCTGATAGATAACTTTGTATTAGAGTTAGTTGTTTAAGGAATGATCAAAGAAGAGGATTTTGGCCACTGAACACTGCTATATTTAACACAATGTCTCTTTTTCTCCTTTCCATGCTCAATTTTGGAAATATTTTCGAAAGGTTGTTTTTTTTTCTTTTAAATATGGAAACATTTCCTTATATTTTTGTCCCCTCACAACTTTGTCTTTCTGTGTCTCAACTGGGTACACAAGACAGTAGCAAAATAGGAGTGTTTTTCCTGTGTCTGGCAGTGGGATTTTTTTCCTGTATCCATTAAGAATCTACATATTCATCACATTCAAATATTAATCAAAGAAAGAGAGAAAAAAGAAGGAAAGTTGTACATTTAACCAGAGAAGACAGAGATGGGAGAGACTTTGTTGATCAGATAGTCTATCTCCCTTTAGAGGAAATATGACTCTCAACAACATATTTTCCTTAAGATCTGCCCAGTCTCATCTCAAAATATTTGAATCAATAACTTCTCTATCACTTTTTTTCTAAGATCATTCCACAATGCAGTAGATCTCATGACTGGGACCTAAGCCCTAATATACGAACTAAATGTACTCTGATTTGCAAAAAAATTTTTGAATAAGGTACTTCTGAAATTCCTTGCTTTACTATTTCTTATTTACTATCTGTTATTATCTGTTACTATCTGAGGGTAGACCTTATCGCCCTCTACAGCTACCTGAAAGGAGGCTGTAGCGAGGTGGGTGTTGATCTCTTCTCCCTGGTAACGGGCAATAGGACCGGGGGAAATGGTCTGAAGTTGCACCAGGGCAGGTTTAAGTTGGACATTAGGAAATATTTTTTTAATGAAAAGGTTGTCAAGCACTGGAATGGGATGCCCACGGAAGTGGTTGAGTCCCCATCCCTGAAGGTATTTAAAAGACGCGTGAGGTGCTTAGGGATGTGGTTTAGTGGTGGGATGGCAGGATTAGGTTAACGGTTGGACTTGATGATCTTAAAGGTCTTTTCCAACCTAAATGATTCTATGATTCTATGATTTTATTAGTTAGGGGGTTTTGGTGTTTTTTTGGTGTTTTTTCGTTCTTGTCTTTGTTTGCTTTACTCTTATCAATGCAGTCGGTACAGCTAAACCAAAGCTACCAGCCATATCAAATTCACTTGGCACATCACATCAAGAGTTGTGTAATTCTGACTTGTTATTAAGGTATAGGTTTAGCATTCTTGAAACCTGGTGATATTTTTGTTGCCTCCCTCTGAGTAACACATGTGAGATTCGGTTCCTCACCTGTAAAATAGGCGCAATCTGTAAAATGAGGAAGATACTTCTTTTTTGAATATTTCTGCTGTGAGCTCTCCAGGGAAGAGAAATATCTGAGAAACAATCACATGATGAGAAATCAAAAGTTGAAAAAAAATAATACAATCAGGCTGGGATTAATTCTGATTTATTACTTTCTTTGACAAGACATACACATTTCTTCTTGCGGAAGAGTTATGGATTTTTTGAATTCAGAGACAAAAATATATTTCTTAATATTTTATCTTTGAGTTTTTTGCATTGCCTGTGACAGCTGTCTAAGTTTTATTGCCTTACAGTACAATAAACACCATCAAAACATTTCAAAAATTTGTCCACTGATTTAATCCCTTTCTATAAAATGATCTCATGAAAAAACTAAATAGTGAAGTCCTGAGGTTAACTATGTTTGAGATTTTTTTTCATAAAAACAATATAATTGAGTCAGCAGAAAGTTGCAAATTTAGCAGCACATCACCTTAGAAATAATGAAAAATATTCAAAATATTTGACTTCAAATAAGTTAAATTTTAATAAAAGCAAAGGATAAAGAAAATGAACAACAAATTTATTTGTTTGGTATAAGTTTCAATCCAGTGCAAAGGAGTTCAAGTTTACACAAGAGAAGTTGAATGGTGTCATTTTAAATCAATTGAGTTTTTTCTTCTTTTGTATTCCAACTCATTCAACAGACCAAAAATGCAATTATTTGCATAGCTTTAATGTCAACACTGTGGAATTCTCCAATGCCAAGTATCACCAATTTTCTTTTTCATCCGTTCAGGAGGAAACACAGTAAGAGGCAGAGGTAACAACTTCATCTCACCTTAATAGCAAGTGTTCAGTGTGAGGTCTTTTCTTACACACTCTATATACAATGTGTTTCTCATTCAGTCAGTGTGGGGAGTAGGACTCATCTGATTAAATACACACATCCATGTTTCAGCTAGACAATGGACAATTAGTGAACATAGGCAATCCAAGATGAACAAACCTGTATTGAGGAAGCTTTCTGAATCTCATTTCTGACTGTAGCTCAGGTTCAAATACATGATTTCCACCTGCAAGGAATGGCGCTCACAATATTCCCTTCAAATTCACCAGTTCTCATATGCATTTCTGGTATTTTCTGTGAACCTTACCCAGTAAAGGAGACTCTTTGCCAGAACAGAAAGCTTTCATAAACTAGAACATTTCCCTTTATGCTTTCCTTTTCCTCAAATATCAGACCTTTTCATTGATATGAAAATTTCCCCATAGGCAGGGAGGGGTGTAACATCCCTGGGACCATATGAGGTCTACAGTTGCATCAACAGCTTTTTTTTTTTTTTCCAACAGGTGGCCAAGCAGGCTAACTTGACTTAATGGTGCTGTTTCAGCACTAACTTCTTTGGCAGTCGTCGTAAACATTTTCAAGATAGGAAACAGGTGTTCCAACATGCTTCGCTGAGCAGACTGAAGAACAATTCCCTCCCTGGTGCCATTGTACATGATGTATTCAATGATTGCTACTTTCTGATCAAGAATACGTTCACTCATGTAGTAGAGAAAAATCCATCTGATTTTGTAATCTGGAATGAGTTGTTGAAATAGAAAGTCATTACTTTGGTGGGGAGGAGGGGAGTAGTGTCTGGAAATAAGGCTGTCTGAACATGTTTTACTTAAGTTTAAAACAAGCTGAACAATGGAAATGTGGCTAGAATATTCAAGGGTTTGTTTTTTCCTATAGGGGAAGCATGTGGGGGTGGGAAGGAAGGAGAAGTTGAAAGATGAAAGGAGAAGAAATTCTAACTAAAGGGAAAAAAAAGATAAAAAGATCTATGAACCAAATTCTTAGCCCATGTATGTTATTGTTCCAGAGGCAATGAAGTTCTGCTGCCTAATATCAGGTGAGGATTTAGGTGTGCAGATATAAAGTCCTTTTTTAGAATCCTGTTATCATTAATGCAGCAGTCACACTAAAAACTCTGCATTACCCTTACTTGACTGGAAATAACCAATTTCCTCTTCCGAATATAGAAAAAGATTTCAGCATTTTAGCTACTGTCTTGAGACAACTGTTGGCAAACGCTGCCCTCCCTTAGGGTGATCATAGTGTGCAATGTAACACCTGCATTACCTAGAAAAGCTCAAAACTGGCTTTTAATGAAGAGAAGGGAGATTGATTTTGTGATGAACAGCATTTAGCACAATGCCACGGTGGTGGTCATAGGAAAGAGGCTCAGGAAATTGAACTAATTTTTGTACCTAAAACCACAGAAAATAACTTTCCAGGATATTAATTTTTACATTCTAGGAGCAGGCCTAACTTTAATGGTATTTTGTTCTTTCTTCTAATGAATGGGTAAAAGTGCTCATTTACTTATTTTTGCTCAAGAATTGTACTAGAAAATCAGTACCCAGCAGTGCGAATTTAACTCAGAAGGTAGTGGATCATATGTCACTATGATTCTACTGTGCCTTATCATGTATCTTCATGTGTCTATGAAATGCATCTTTTTGTACAGCAAATCTGGTATCTCAGAACCTAAAAACTCTTTCTGCCTTCTGTTTTTTCCATTGTTTTCTTTTGTGCAGATAGGTAAACAGGCAATCATACAGGAACTATGGAGTTATACCTTAGAGAAAGAGAAAAAATAAAAATTAAAACAATGATTTATAATAAACTCACATAAATAGTCTTTTATTCACTGCAGAAGATGGTATTAATGAAATATGAATATTCTGACATAAGTGATTTCAAAGGACACAGAGCAGTTTCATGTATTTGCTAGTTCAGAAGACCATAGCAAATACTTGAGGAATATAAACTTAAGCCTACAGCCTGGATCAAAAAAATGGTGTGCTAGAGAGATCCTTTGGTCTGCTGTCTCAGTGGAGGTAGGGAATGGAGATCCATGAGGCAGCAAAGATACAAGGGTTATGGATGTGTTAGAAACCATGGAAGCACCTGAGAATGATCCTGTAGGAATAAGGGTTTCTCCCCCCAAAAAGGTGGTGGGATCAATAGCCCAACTGAAGTGCATCTACAGCAATGCACGCAGCATGGGCAACAAATGGGAAGAGCTGGAAGCCACTGTGCAGCTGGAAAACTATGATGTAATTGCCATCACAGAAACATGGTGATTTACACAACTTGAGTGCTGCAATGGATGGCTATAAGCTCTTCAGAAGGGATAGGCAAAGAAGGAGAGGCAGTGGGGTAGCCCTGTATGTTAGGGAGTGATTTGAATGCCTAGAGCTTAATGATGGTGATGATGCAGTAGAGTGTTTATGGATAAGAATCAGGAGGAAGGCCAAAAAGGCAGATATCATGGTGGGAGTCTGTTACAGACCACCCAACCAGGATGAAGAGGTAGACAAAGCATTCTACAAGCAGCTGGCAGAAGTCTCTCAATCGCTAGCCCTTGTTCTTGTGGGGGATTTCAACTTACTGGGCATCTGCTGGAAATACAACACAGCAGAGAAGAAACAGTGTAGGAGGTACCTGCAGTGTGTGCAAGATAACTTTCTGACACAGCTGGTAAGTGAGCCTACCAGGGGAGGTGCTCTGCTTGACCTGGCCAGACTGAAATATTCTATAAGTAGCTGGGAGACATCTCACAATCAATAGCCCTTGTTCTCACAGGGGACTTCAATGTACTACATCACCAGTCTTCATCATCTGCTTCATCTTCTTCATCTTCTGCTTTCTTTAACCTTCCTTTTCTGGCTGATATACCTGTAGAAACCCTTCTTGTTATTCTTTGCATGCCTTGCCAAATTCAGCTGCAGCTGCGCCTTGGCGTTCCTGACCCCATCCCTACATAACCGGGCAGTGTCCCTATACTCTTCCCAGGATACCTGTCCCTGCTTCCACTGCCTGTGCAGTTCCCTCCTGCTCTTTAGTTTGAACAGCAGGTTTCATCTCAGCCATGCTCATCTCTTCCCTTCCTTGCCTTTCTTATACCCGGGGACTGAGAGCTCTTGTGCTCTATGGAACTCATCTTTAAAGATCTGCCAGCTCTGTTCTGTTCCCCTGTTCCTGAGGACCATTTCCCAGGGGGTCCTTCTGACTATCTCCTTGAAGAGCTGGAAGTTAGCTTTCATAAAATTTAGGGTCCTGACTATGCTCTTCACTATTCCCATTTCCCTCAGGAGCATGAGCTCCACCAGTGCATGATCACTGCAGCCCAGACTGCCTCCGATCTTGACATCTCTGACGAGCTCACTTGCATTGGTGACCACCAGGTCCAGTATCACATCCCCTCAGGTAGTGCTGTCTATTACCTGGAATCTCCTGGATTGCCTACAGCTCGCCATGCTACTTTTCCAGCAGATGTCAGGGTGGTTGAAGTCCCCCAGTAGGATGAGAGCCTGCAAGCTCAAAGTGAGATCATTTAAAGGGGATATGACAGAGGTCTACAAAGTCATGAGTGGCACAAAGCAAACAGACAGGGAACAGCTTTTGACTGCATCTTCAGTTTGAGAACTAGAGGCAATCAAATGAAGTGAGTAAGAGCCCAGTTCAAATGGAACGAAGGAGGGTTTGGTTCTTCACACAAGAGGTTGTAGATGGGTGAAACTCCTTGCGAAAGGTTCTCAATGGATGCAAGACAGTTTGACTAGTTTAAAGAGAGATTGGACAAACAGAGGAAGGATCCATTAGGGATTACTGAATAGGCTAAATAAAGGTGTAGGATGGAAGCAGCACAATTGCTTGCCCTGCTCATACTTGCTCCTATGCATCCATTTTCAGCTACTGTTGAAAACAAAATGGAGGATTAAACGGATAGTTTTCTGAACCAGTGCATCCATTTTTTATGTCTTTGGGGTTTTTTGCCACTGTGTTTAGAAGCCACAAGACTGATAGTTTAAACCATAATTAATTCATTTATGCCATTCTCAGTACCTACAGAATAAAATAATTAACTCTTCCTTGGTTTTCAAATATCTTCCAGGAATATCACTACTTGACTTCTTCCTTCCATTTTTCAGCCAATTAAACTGCCTTTATAGGAAGAGAAATATTTAGTTTTATTGTTCAGGATTTTATTGCAGAATTAGTTTGGTTAAGCAGAATACATTTTGTTCCACAGATAATAGGAAAAGACTTCAGATGAAAAAATTTATCAGAGTTGCAGAGAACAGAGATACTCATGATGTCATTTGTGGCTATACAATTTATTTCCCATCATCTTGTCAGCCCACATTAATGCTTGTCTTCGTTAAATATGGCAGGAAATTTGGGAGGGTGGTATGTGCTGCAATTTATTGTTATCCCATTGCATTCTGCGGTCAGAGTGACTTTATCCTTACACATCAGATTTTGTTGGGGAAGGAAGATATTGGATTTTTGGTTTTCCCCATTAAGTTAATGCAGAAGAATCTAGTAAGACCTGCATTGTTCCTTGAAAAATCATAAAAGCATAAATGAGATGTATCAGATAGATCCCGTTGTATATTCATGCAGGCATATACAGTTATTTTGGTGCATTGTTAAAAAAAACCAACTGCATTGTTTACAGTATTTTTTTATTGATATAAATGAGCAATTGAAACTAAATTACTGAGACATGTGTTTTCTTCCTATTGCAGTTTGACTCACCCATATGTTCCAAAAAGGAGGTCTTTTCTACTCAGGCCAAAAATCCCACAGAGGAATAATTGATGAGATATGAATCACTTCATTTCTCTGAAAGAAAGGGGATTGGTTTTATACTCTTGCATCTTTTGGTCTTTCCTCACCTTTAATGACATTCACACTGTGCCACCTAGAATTAGTGTCATGAGATACAGGAAGAGTTTGAAACAATTAAAGTTTCTTTTTTAGAAGAACACAGAAACTTAGAAGGAGAAAGCCTATAAACATATGGTGTTTAGACAGGTGCTCTGTAGAATACAACTTTCCTTACGTGAAGTTGCTGTCAATGCTTTTAATCAAAAGACTACAAAAAGAACGTATTTTTGTCCTTTTTATTTCCCCTTTTCCTTGTGTTTTTGTAATTTTATTATTATTTTATGAAAAATAAAAGTCATGTCCACCTTTTTCATTTGCATGTGTGTGTTTTTCACAGAATAAAGGAAGAAAGAGGACAGGGGAAAAAAAGGATAAATTATTGTAGAAACAGCCTATGAAGTGTAAGAAAATTATGAACGCAATGAAGGGAATACAAATGACTTGATCTTTCACTCACTGACAGTCTCCCAGAGCTCTCATCAGCTTCTCTACGTCTTACTTTTGAGACAGCTGAGCAATAGCATGACTTGCTGGGAGGAAAATGTAAGATCTGTGGAATATAAAAGGAGTGTAAGTTTGGGTTTGGGTTGCACTTAAAAGAAGGTATATGATATATATATTTATATAAATATCTCCAGATACACCTCACTACAGAGATTTCATTCTTGTTACTGGGACATCAGTCATTCTCCTCTTCCTTTAGTACAAAATTACTACTGAATTCTACCAGATTTAGGCCCAAGAAATACTGCAGGTTGCCTTCTTACTCTCTAAGTTGGACTCTAAGATTTCAAGTGTCCCTACAATTTATTGTACAAATGCAATTTACAGGAAGCAAGTTCTGAGGGAAAAAAAAAATGAAGAAACAGACAAAAAATGAGAGTGCAATTCTTTTCCAGATTGATTCAGCTGAACTTAGGCTTCTGTATGCAATGCCTACATTTGTGCTAGATGTCCAAGCTCCCATTAGACATCACAGCAATCTTAGTTGAAATATACATATATGCTGCTATCTAAAAATCTGTAGATCATTCAAGGCATCTCCATGCAGTTGGCAACTGTGACAAATTGTGTGCAAGAGATCCAGACCTTTTTGGAGACACAGTTGGAGGTGAGGGAGGATAGCTTAAAGCTTGTGAGATGCTGCTGGGCACATACCTGGGCTACTGCATCAAGCCTATAATCAGCATAGCCAACAGAGCGCAGACTGCTATCCAACTTATTTAAAATAAATACCTACTGCCTGGTCAGCTGAAAGATGGGCTCCATTTACTAGGTCTCTTTTGACTATAATTAAAGTGTGCAGTCCTAGAGTATGCGGAATCACAGAATCATACACACAAGTGCCAAAATTCAGTTGGCCCACTCTGAAAATAGATCCACAATTTAGCTGCTGAGACATAGGTGTCTAACGCCAGGTGAAACACCCTTGTGCAACCTCTTCTGCCTTTAGGTGTTGACCCTCTGGTAGGTCAATGTCTCTGGTGTCTATGCCCAGGTGCTGGCAGGGGGGCTCTGCAGAGGTGGCCTGTGTGGGAAGAGACCAGGGGCTGCCCTATGCTGGATATAGCTGGTTCCAGCCAGCTCCAGCATCCCCACCACAGGATACAGCTCAGTCCAAAACCATGCTTTCCCTCTGAACCCAACCTGATTGACATCTGGAAGCACCCCGCTATCTTAAAATGTCCAATTTCAACACCCAAGCTCCTCAGACTTAAAATCTCACTTCCACCTGCAGGTGTCTCAATCCTGCCATTTTCCTGTTAGATATGTGATTTTAAAAGTGTTCTCAAAAGAAATATACTCATCTATAATTTTCTATAATAATATGAATACTAACAGCAAGCATAAAACGCATCAGAAGCTGACAATTTATTTTGAATAAAGGAAGGGGAGATACAGTGTCCTGTAGCAAGATGACATCCTGTTGCTTAAAACATTCAGCCAATCTTTTTAGACTGCTGCCTCTCCAGGATAAGATTTGCTTTATTTTTGTTGTGTAATAGCTAACTTATTAGGGCTTCATACCCAGCTGGATGTTTAGCCACTGGTGTTATGCAAGTAATAAACAATTTCTTTTACTTTCAAACCTTATTTTCTTTTCTTTTTATTTTCCTTTTACCTTCCTCTCCCCCCTCCCCCTGCAATAGCTGGGTTTTCGTCAACTATCTGAAATAATTGACATATAGCAGTCCTGTGTTGTTAATCAGATGTTTCTAAATGTGTATGTTCCTCTGTTTCTTTTTCTTAATTGAGAATTTACCCTCTAACCCAGCTTTCAACATTTACTCAGAATTTTATTTGTCTGTCAGAAGGGGAGAGAAGAAAATCTCATCCGATTTTAGACTGTCTCTCAGTGTTTTGAGCAAGTGGAAGGGGGAGCAGGGAACAGTTGATGCTGGCATGCACAGCAGTGCTGGGAGGTTACCAAGCAACAAGATGGAGATGTGTCACAGGGGCAAGGGAGATGGGGAAGATGAACAAAAGTGTGGACAAAGGATTTGAGAAGATGAAGGGAGGCGTCGCGTTTGCCTGACCTCTTCCTTATTTCTTACCTTGAGTTGCAATGGTCTCCGTAAATACAGATTGTGTAAAGCGTCTCAGTTTGTTTACACTGGCCCTTGGAGGCAGAAAGGGTGGAGAAAGCCTGGTGTGCGACCTAATCATCAAAGGATTATCCTGTCAGTAGTCCACTGCGTAAGCAAAAGGCAACAAAGTGTGCATATGAACATAAAAAGCCCATGTTTTTCACTGAGAGGGAGGGAGTTACAGTACAAACAAATCCTGTTGCAATATACATAGAGTCAAAAAATACTAGTCAAAAAAATAGACTTAACTCCAAAAAAGTTCAGAGTCCATAAAACAGCTTAAATTTGGAACTTAGATTTTCGTGGGTTTATGAATTTCCCAAAATATGTTCTTGTCCCTATTTCCCACACCTTTGTCTCCATGCAAATAATTTAAATGAAATCGTCCTTCAAAACAACAGATGAGAAGAAATTGGTATGTAGAATCCTTATCTGCCTACCTTAATTTTTGCAAGGAAATTTATGTCTATCAGCCCTTTTAATGCATATTCTATTCCCTTGTTAGGTTTCCAAGCTTGAATGAACTGGGATAACAGTAGATGCTTAATGAACCATACTTGCACTTTGGATAGTAATACGGTAGGATAAAGTGTCAACAGCTGTATTCAGCTCTTCCTATACTCTTTGAGCCAACTTCAACAATTGCTCAATAAATGTAGGAACCTGATCTTACATTTCCCTAAAAGGAAAAGTTTCCTTATAGGCACCCTAAATACATAAGAAATAGGAACAAGTGTGTTTCATGACATTATTAAAACAGTATAAATTCATGGGGTTTAGTCTTCTTTTCTTGGATATGAATTTCTAGAATTTATAGTGTTACTTCTAAAAATTAACCTAGAAAGTCAGCATAAGTATTTTGTATTGCCCGATATTGTCCTAAGATGGGCATTCTGAAAATTATAACATATATGTAAGAGTAAATATAAAATATTCTGAAAGACCTTGAAGCTCATCTTTTTTTTTTTTTTCTATTGTGTTTTATTTCACCTTTTGTCAATATCTTTCCTCAACACTGTGGGAAATTGAGAACTGATTTTTGAGCTTTTGACAGCAATGATCCAGAAATTCATGTGAACAAGTAAATTTTTTTCTAGGTAGTTATGACAGAGATTTTTTAGAGCCTGGGTTCAATAGCAATTGCTGGTGTGATGCTTAGTTGCCAGACGGGGTTAAACCATGACAGTCCTCTGAAAAATAAAGCTGAAAAGGACAATGACCATCTGAAGGCGCTGTTCTCCTCAGTAGTCCTCTCTTAGTAGAACATAAAAGTTTGAGCAAAGAAACAACTCTAAATGTTGCTAAGTCAGTGTCTGAAACACCACTGACATACAAAGAACCAGCTTCCTTGTTATTCAGCTACCATTTCAAAGTATTTCCCCAAGGTTAGCTTGAGGGTGAGCTGCACCAGCAGGAGACTCCATCATGTTGTGGTCTCAGCACTTTTCCGCTATATCTCAGTGGCAATTCATGTCACACATTATTCATTATAGAGCTCGGGGACTCCCAGACCTGCCAATTGAGAGGTGTGTCACCTGCACTTACAAGCTACAGCAACATGGCCTTATCTCTTAGCCCTTATAAACTCAATTTCTGTGCAGCCTTTTACACCGAACAAGTTGCCATGTGACCACCCTCCGTTAAGCTTTCACAAAATTTCCTACAGGGGAGAGCACAAACATATATTACTATCTTTTTACATATCACCCTCAGTAGCTGCTAGTAATTTTACTGGTTAAAAATGTGATGTCAGCCAAATAAAATACATTTTAAAACGAGAAATTATCCATCAGGTTCATTTTCTTTTGCCCTGTTTGCTATCAGAATGCCATTCTGATTTTGAGATGCCCTATTTCAGCCTGTAATGCCTATTCATTTATCAGAATGGATGCATATACCATGCACACATTACAGCCATGCATATGGCCATCAAGATAATCAGTGTAGAAAGAAAAGTCACAGATTGTATCCGCCAGTGAAACAACCTCCTACCACCCTAATTAAAAAAATAAATAAATAAAGTAAATCCACAACTCAGTTACCTCTGAGTAAGTCATAGGCTGGTATTTGTTCTCAAACAAGATGATCATTAAGGCAATTTATGTTACTTAAGAAAACATATATTTCTGAGTTGAAATAACAGGAAAATAAACTGATCAAGTAAAACCTGTGGTAGTGAAAGAGAATTTTGTAAATTGGGAGACCAAACTGGGCAGAGAAAGACAGTTTTCCCGAGAAACTGTGGATACACCAGGTATCCTCCTTGGAGCTACCTTAGGAAGAATATTTCTAGGAGAACAGAGGTCACAAAAGGACTCCTTGTATTTTCCAGAATGTGGATGCAAATTCATTCAATGTAAGTCATTCAAATCAAATAATGCCCTGAATGTAGGGCTGGCAGTGAGACACTACTGTATTATATCCCTAAGTGTAACTTTTTAGAAAGAGGACACAGCAGGGGATGGAGGAAACAGATGATCCCACATCTGCCTGTTGTAGAGATATTTTTGTAAAGGTTGCAAGATTACTGCTCTGATTACTGTCAGAGATGCAGAGATCTGGCTAAGTCTTTTTAATGAAATTGTTCTCCTTAGAATACACTACTCTGTCTTAACTGAACCACTTCATGATGAAATGTGTCAACTGAATTTTAATCAGAAAAGATTTTTTGTGTTCAGGGTAAAACTCCCAGTGAGAGAAAACCTACTTTATAGTATCGAATATGCTGATGATTAGGCTCTCTGTGATCTCTACAGCTGAAGGAAACCTTGATCCTCTGTCCCAGTCTAACATTTTCCCTGTTACCAGTGAATATTTTAACCATGGGCTAACCACATCACAAGCTCCTAGTTTCTTCCTCCCCAGAGCCACATATGAAAGATTTCCAAAGAAGCTTTTTCCAACCTGAGGCAAAAGAGCCAAAAGCTTCTCCCCAAAATGCTGAACTGTTTCCCAGAAAGCTCTTACAATCTGCAAGTCAGCAAAAGAGACTGGGAAATTGCCATTTCCCAACTCCTGTGCTCCCACGTCAGCACCAGCCAAGGCCGTGCTGGACAACACGTCTGTGCTTTAGTTTCACTTGCATAAAATAAGGAACACATGAGGATAAAACAGCCATGTCTTTGAAAAGTGATACGGGATGGTGCTTTATTCTTGTCATCTGGAGTATATTCCTCCTCAAATAGAACAGTCCCTGATTTCACAGTTAATCTCCACTGACCTCATTAAGCTGGAATAACTATATAACATCGGAAGTCACAACTCCTGCCTGTATTTTGTTCCAGTAATTCAATTACAACGCATGTGGAGCAGCCATGTAACACCAGCCTTGTGTATCTAGGCCACTTGAAATATAAATGGACACTATTAAAGAGTGGAGGCATTTAGATATAAATAACCAAGGAGTGCAATCAGCTTCAGAACATCAGCTTTAAAAAAGCAAGCTTGCCATTTGCTTACAAACGCCTATTTCCCATTTGCAATGGTTATTTCTGTAAGTTTCTTCTTCTGTTTTAAATAACTGCTTTAACCCCAGTTTGAAGTGAGACTTGCTGGTGTCAGCTATTGCTGGGGGGAAGGAGGGGAATCTCATTTCAGGTAAACTGGGTCAGTTCCCTTCTTTGTCATTATGAATAATTTCATTGCTGCAGTTTAAAAAAAGTTATGTAAGTTGTCTGGATCATGGAGATACTCAATACACAAAGCAGCAAATGGCTAGAAGATGTGTGGGGTTTCACCTGCCTGTACAGAATGTGAAAGAATTAATTTTTCTTTCTCTGACAATTCTGAGAATTTTTTTTTCTTTTAGACATCCTGTTTATAGTAAGTAAAATCAGTTCCACTGACATCGAAGAAGTTCATACCCTTATCTAGAATGAACTATTCCTACATTTATATGTAAAAATATAGCCTTTTTCATCTATGTAACACTGAATTTATCTGAATTATTGTGTGAAAGCACAATTCCTTAGGTAATTCTTGTTAAAACCACATTAAAATATTATAAAATTCAACAAAAATATATAGATCTGTATTACTTTTCCCATGCTTTTGAGACAGTTAGCATATCACTAGTACTTTTACTTTTGCATTCTTTGAGAGCTCATTTCTTTCATTCCCAAATTTCTGGGGGGTTTTCTTGGTTGGCTTTTCTTCCCCTGAAAATATATTATGTATGATCCCAAAGATGTGGAAAGAGAAGGAAGAGGGAGACTCACAAATAAAATGAGTTCGCTTTGGAACAGTTGTTCCATGGGGGTTTAAGATACCAAAACATTTATGTATTGTCTTTGAGTTCCTAAGTTATCCTGCTAAAATCTATTCTCTGTTATGTGGATGCAAGCAAAAGCTCTACCAGAAAATCTAAAAAATCTTATTTTGAAATACAGACAATCATCAGAGATTTCAGTCTTATAAAAACATTTGTATTCATCAGATGTAGAAAACAGATGTGAGAATTCCTACCATTGTTAAATATTTTCTTCTTTCTTTCTTGGGAAAAAAAAAAAATCATTACCTTTGGACACTATATTTTAACAGAGGGATCAGCTTCAAACGAAGAGGAGTTTTTGTAAACTTAAGGAACTACATCAGGATTCAAGTGATTCAGATTTATTCTTTGGCATTGATATAGACTTCCAAAGCACCTTTAGCTAATTACTTTCGGCTAAACTGGCTTCATTGCTTATATGAATAGGTCTGCACAATATGAATCCTCTCACTTATGTGAATAAGGTTATTTGTGAATTATTCATATTGAGTGTACTGAAACAATTTGTCATTCTCCTGGAAGGAAATTAATTCTCTCTCTCTTTTTTTTTTTTTTTTTTTTTTTTTTTTAAGGGGGAAACAGCCTCATAGTCTCATCCAGTTTCTGTTCTTTTAGCTCTTACATTAGAACAAGGTTCTCATTTTTATTGCTTAGAAATTAAGCTAAAGACCTCACCAAACCATATTTTCTTCTCCCTCATTACTACATCTGTCTTTTTAATATATTATGGAAGGTTATCTCTAGTGTGGTTTGCAAGTTGTGGTCTCAAGATGTAATGTTATCAGCAATTCCTCCAGGAGACCCTGCTGCAGTCTAATGCACTGCAGTTATTCACAGCAACATTTCCTAAATAATGACATACTGCCTTCATGCATATAACATTATACTAAGTTTAAAATAAGCCATGGTGAGGCAACCACCTTACTTCCTCTTCCTGGTAGCACATATATATGTGTCAATTCATTATCCTCTTGGTCACTGAAAAGTTTAAAGGACTACCAGTAATTTTTTTTTCTCCTTCAGGGTAAAGAGCTTTAACACCTTCACGCCTCTGAGCAGAAACTACCTAATCTCAATCAACAGTCTTATTAAGAGTTTCTAACTTGGACTACTGTGCAACAGAATCTTCTAGACAAGCTTTTTAGTCCAAAACAGACATCAGTTCTTTGACTGTTCCCCTAGATGTCCTCACAGGCTATCCAAAGTCACTCACAGACCTGTGGATGCCCAGTAAGCTTTAATTCTATTTAACACTATAATTTCACTACTGCTACACCCTGTCCCACCAGGCATTGTTGCTAAGGCTAACTTTTCACTAAGCCACACAGACTCCAACGTTGTTATATAAAATCAAAACAGTGTCAAACCCAGAATTTGGTCCACTGTACATGTCCAGATGATGTGAAAAAGTTGGTGTCTTACACACAGAAAGGCACAGGAAGGTGGTTCAAACCTAGATAAATTAATTGGAGATTTCATTGATGAAAAAACATGTAGCAAGTAGGATTTGTGAAAGAGGGGTGGGGGTTCATGTGCTTTATGCAGTGCATTAAACGATGCTGTTCCAAACATTCAAATGATCTCATGTGAAGGTAGCTCAGCTGTCTCTCCTGTACAGTACTCTGTACGATGCAGAGTAGGTAACCTGGAATATTAAAAGGTGAGACGGACACCAAGCTCCGTGTCAAGAGGTGCTAGCACCTTGAACGAAAGTGTCAAGATGAAAGGTGGGTAAGAAAAAAACAGTATGTGTGGTGGACTAAAAAAAAATGTTGATAAAGACATTAGGATCTTCTGTTTGTCATTAGCTTGAATGAAATCTGCATAATTACAAGTCTTTGAATAGGAATGCTCAAGGGGAAAAAGTGGAAGCTGCTTTGCCCCTTCAGTGGATACTCATCAACAAAAGAAGAGAAAGGAGTCCTTGACTGCTGCTGGGATCCCTCGGCAATAGCAGTCTCTCATGGTATTTCTTAAGTAATAATTTGCCCTACCGACTTTGCAGTCCCTTTCCACTATGGTGAAGTCCTGTTCATTTTCAAGCTGTAAACTGACTACTTCCTAGAGAAGAGATATTGCCCACATAATGGGATAATGACTACAGCTGAAAATATTTTATTTGTCCCAGTAAGCATCTCATAAGAAATCGAGCCCAGTCCTTTTGATGGCCAAATGGCGCTAAGTTATACACTAACATTAAAATGCACTAAGAAACTTTCAGAGATGGCATCAAGGATTTGTATCCCACCTTATGCTTTGGTACATTTGCATCAATAAATAGGTGTCACCAGGATTGACACCCTCCTCTCAAACCCTCTATCACTGTAATATCCTACTTGGATCTTGTTATTCATTATCTATGGTTTCATTAGCACACTTACTGCCCGTGGAAAACATTACATCAGGCTGCATCTGAGGATGATCTGCTGGGTATATTAAAAACTGTTTCTGAAACTCTACAGCACTTAACAGTTTTCTCAAAGTTAGTGCAACGGATGATTCATGTTCTATCCCTTGCCTTTAAGGATGATGGACCTGATCCAATTTGGGGGTGGGAAAGAGTGAAGCAGACAGTATAATGATGCACCAACACCCAGGGTTCCTAGACTTATCTAGCGGTGTAACTGTCTGAGTTTGGGAAACAGAAAAACGGGAGCACTGAATTGTTATCTCATGGGTAATGCTGTGAGGCTGCAACCGCACTTAAGTCAGGCTAAGGAATGCATTTTCCATTTTCTAAATTGTCATGTTCCCAAACGGGCTCTTAGAGATGCTTTGCAATCTTAAAAAAAAAAAAAAAAAGAAAAAGAAAAGAGATTCATAGGGCTTCAAAGGTCAATTACATAGAAAATGCTGAATCCTTTTACATTAATGCCCTAATTGTTTTTATTCCAAGGGTTTTCACTCAGATGTCAAATTCAATCTCTCTTTTTCTTTTCCTGGGTCACAGATGCTTAATATTCCTTACTGACACATAATGAACCTTTTTATTTCTCTTTAATATGTACCCTCTTTAAAATTAGTCTGTTTAAATGATTAGCTCAATTTATTGTTCAGTGGTTGGATGTCAAGGGTTCTTTTTGGTTTGGGGTTTGGGGCTTTTTTATGTTTCCTATTAGATCTCTGCTATTACCAGCTATTCTTAGGAAGAAATTAAATCGGGCAGTAGCACTCAGAGGTCAGCAAGCACCACCAACCCAAAAATGTTGGGAGAATGAAATGTCAAAATCACTGATGTGTAGAATTTTGCCCATCTCTTCTTTTGAGAATCTCTTTTCCTTTCTCTAATGCAAAGTAAGAATCACCAATGCCTGGTCTGTATTTATCAGGTAAAAATATCTTCTACTTAGAGCTTTGAGCTTGGACTACCATACGTGTTAAACTATCGGAGTGAAAACTGAAGCATCTAGAGACAAAAGAGAGATTCCCAAGTGTTTCAGAGAAGAACTGCAACTCCTGTATCGGTATAGTTTTCTAGCATCCTCCAGGGAAAAGGCAGCTGTGGTAAATACTACACTGAAAGCATCTGGACAGCTTCAGATGTGAAAAGTCTTTTTCCCTCCCAGATATTTTCTGCTGCTCAGCATTAGCTATTCTCAACCCTCCTCCTTCTTTTGCCAGTCACACACACATCAAAAAGATGAAAGCAGCAGGAAGAGAGGACAAAGGAGAGAACTGCAGAGAGAAACGCAATGCTCTGAAAATAATTCAGAATGCAATGAAATTAGGATAGCTATATTCACCAGTAATGATCACCATGGACACTTATCCTCTTAGCACCTTTTAATGTCAGTTTTCTCTTTATGTTCTTTGGGTCAGGACATCCTCCAGACTCATTTTCGACTAAGCCTTCTCTGCTTTGTATTGGATCCTTAGATCTCATTGAGTTCTTCTGAGCATTCACCTGGGCTGTAAGCAGCTCACCAGGTTATTGTACATTTGTTTGTACTGTGAAAACAGAATGGGCTCTTATTCGAAAAACCCCAATTGTTGGAACAGGCAGGTACTGATTAAGAGAAAACATCTTGAAAAAACATCAGGCTAGAGTGTCTTAAAAAGCCATCTCCAGAGACTCAAAGAGCATCTGTTACCAGCTGAGGGTTGTTTACCCAGCCGTGGAATGACCTGCTGGGTGTGGTACATGTGGCCTCTCTCTGGCTACTCCTAACAGAGTCTTTCATGTCAGATTCAGTAACAGCTTGATTGCCATGCGAGCAGGAGTTAGTACAGTGCTTTGCTTTTATTTAGCCCAACTCCCACTGAAGTCAATAGCAAACCTGCTCAAGTGACTGAAGAAATTTGGTCAACACTGATGTACTCTGCAACATTCTTACCCAAGTCAGAGAAATCCTGTTGCTGGTTTCTCTAGTTCTGGTCTTTGTTAGCAGTCTCAGCACTGAAGCTAAGAAAGCTGTGAGGTACCCAAAAGCCACTACATCTTACTTAAACACGATTTCATCACTGTCCAAGAAAGTTTACCACTGGGGTAAATAATATCTTCAGTAAATAAAAAAGGAATCAATCATAATTTTCAGAGAGCATTTTCTGTGAATAGTGAAGAGATTTAAATAGTATGGAGGAGGGAAAAAAAAAAACTAAACCAAACAAAGAAAATGCTTCCAAATCTGCAAGATAATACTTTTAGAAAAGACTGTGCATTGTATTGAAGGTTCGTTGGGTTTATCTAAGTGTGTAGGTTGCTGTGAGTGAGTGGGCACTTACTGCACTGATCACCAGCACCAATCAATTGTGGAACAATTTGTCTAAGAGAAATCACTGCCATTCCCAACCATATTCTCTGCTCCTGTCTCTTGGACTGGATGTCATAACCATGGCTGAAAGTGGAAGGGGGACCTTCCCTGGGCTACCCAGGTCTTGCAGAGAATGAACAAAGCTGCCCTCCATCACAGAGTCTAGCTGTATAATCAACATGTCACATTTTTCAATAAAATGTCAAGACTGGTGACCACTTGTAGTTAGTTCCCATAAAATTAGGAAATTATTTACCTGCTCCTTCAGAAAGAAAATATACTTGCTGTAGTGATGTTAAGAGTTCCTCTGCTTTTCTTTCCTGCATTTATATTGTGCTTAAGAAGCCTGTGTGTAAAATATTGGAAGGCAAGAAAGCTGGGTATCCTGATATTGGCTGTTTGGAAGTTTAACCGAAAAATGACATATGATTGAAGAGTGACAGCACTGTCTGGAGCCAAGTCTTGTGTGTGCAAGCAGATCCTGCCCACAACTGGACGTGCACATCAGCTAATACACTTGACTGGCCATGCTCCTTCTTTCTCTCCCAGCTGTCAAGGCAGTAAGCTGAGAAAACTGGAGACACTATACATACAATGTGATGTCCCACTTTGCATATAACATGAATTTTTATTGTCTTATTTACATAAATTCCCTGCCGTGAGATCCTTCATTTCCTCCCTCTTCCTCCTACCAAATCTATGACTCTTCTGTAAGTTTCCACTCTTCTTCAAGCTTCTGTTACCACTAGGAATTAGCAGTCTGTCAGGACCTTCATGGGATCAAAGTCTTCCACCTGGCCCAGGGCTTGAAACACAGGCACAAGCACAGGGTAGGGCTGCCTCTCCTTCCTGCCCAGTGGCAGGGATCTTAGTGTAAAGAGAGAGAACAAGATCCTGAGCTAGCTATTTTTCTATCTTGTTTTGAGCAGTAAGATATGAAGGGAATACTGTTTCTATGACACTTTTCAAAATATTTCAGTATTAAATATTAAGCTCTAAAGATCAGATCCAAAGACACTAAACAGCACATAGATAGAGAATGAAAAGGCCTTTTAAATGCCCTGGTCCATCACTTTTTCAATACAGAATTGTTCCTTGGATTTTGTCCAGTCTAGTCTTAATTGTCCCAGCACTTTCCTTCGGAGGCTGTTCTCCTGCCAAAGACATTCAGGCAGATGGTATTAGCAAGTCAGAGAAAAAGGGACATTTCCTGGTTTGCATTCCTCCAAGATACATTGGGGGGGGGGGGGGGGGGGTGTGCACTTTCTTGATATTTGGCCATGATATTTGATTTTTCTGCTGCTAAAATTTAATAGATTTTAGTAATAACATCCTCATCTCTCGGCTCTCATCCTACACTCCTGATCATGTATCCACTTGATGGCAATCAGAAAAGAGGTATTTTGAAATTATTGTCTGCCATGAGATTGTGCTACGTGTGTTCCCATATATATTGTGATGTATTATAATCCTTTATATGTATTATATTTTTATTGTATTTTATTATTACATTTTTATGTAATTGTAGTGTAGAATATGCATTATAATGTATTATATTTATTATAATATGTGTTATAATATGTGTTATGTCAGGACATAGTACCTGGATTTGCATATTATTTGAAATATAAGCACAGGCAAAAAACTACCAATACAAGCAGGATCTTACTTTTTTTCCCCAAGACCTTAATTCTGACTCATTTAAATCAGTGAAGTTTTGCTAGATCCTCCAGCAGGACCAAATTAGTCCCAGGGCAGGGGAAACACTATAGCCCTGTTCTAGGAAAACCCACAGCTTCCCCAAGCAGTGCTGCTCCACCTCAGTTAAGGTCTTTTTTGGTGTTCAAACCCATTCTTCCTCAGGGTGTTTGCAGCCTTTGAACAAATTCACAGCAAACTGGTTTAAATGTATGTCAACATATACAGTAAGAGAAGCAATAAGTTGAGTGAAGACTAAGGTTCTTGACCTATATAACACCCGTAGGAAATCACCTAATGGCATTGGTGCCGCGAGCACAAATATTAGTATGGATGTCTATACTTCATGATGGTCAGATACAACCTATCTGTATGTGACTCAAAAGCCCCATATCCAAGTTCTTATAATATAGTCCTTTGAGCTGTTGAGGGAAGAAAAAAAAAGTGTAGGCTGGACACAGCACTGGACTGCTAGCTTTTTCATACAGGCTTTTCCTGTTGATCCCTTGGGCAGGATCTGTCTGCACCTGACTATGGATATAACATGCTCTTCATCTGTATTTAGGCTGTTACATTACTATTCTGACCATCAGGTTACCTGTATTGATCACTGAGATAGCTGGAACTGTAGGTGTTGGAAAAGTATATGTGGATAAGGCCATGCTCACCTATGGCCTTAGAATTTGTCAAATACAAGATCAGACCTGAGTGTTTGTGGTCAGCCAACTCAAATTACAATGTCACCTCCTCACATTATTAATTACAGTCCTTTATATTTTGATATGTCATTCTTTAAGATGAAAATTGTCACATTTTTACTAGCACATTTTGCACAATGCCCACGCATTTACTTCTGGAATTATCTCCTGTGACATTTTTGACTACTTACAATAGCAAATCAGACCAAGTCAAATAAAACTGGGCTAGTGAACTTTCCATTTCATTTTTGCATCATATTTTTTCACCGCATGCAATAGAAGTGGAGCACTGTAAATATAATGGAACATGCCGCTGTTTACATGCATTGTAAAATCCATAAAATCCTATATTCTGAATAGATATTATAATTACTTGCATTTTTCCCCTGAGTGCACTGTATAAGTATTAGCCCATACGATTTTCCTTATTTTAAATTACTTATTTCACTTCCTTTCTAATATTAGCTTTCTTTGTTGTTTTGATTCTTTGTTTGTCTTTTGTTAGTGGATAAACTAATTTTTGAAAAAGAAATGGAAGCATTTATTCTCAAATTCATTGTATCTGATACATTCAATGTTTCTAATGTGCTGATTTTTTCCATGCCCAGCTCTAAAATCTAAGCCACGAGACCTAAGGTTTCTTTAGGGGAAAAAAAAAAAAAAGCAGAGAAAGCCTTTTACATGAACAGCAAGCTCAAATCTTAATTACTTGTAGACATCCAGAGATAGTTTCAGACATTCATGCAGGTGAAGAGTGGTTGTTCATGTCACCTTCCTGTAATTATATGAAGACGGGAGTTGAAACCGACACAGGGCAAATGAAACCGATCTTGAAGAGGAGACTGTTATAAAGAATCAGTGAAGTACGCGCCACGAGGCTTTGACCTTCATGCAGCAGGAGGCAATGAAACAAAATTATTTGATTTAAGAGACAGTTTTAAAAAGAGAATTAGATAGTTTATGAATCACAGAGGGCCAAGATTGCAGCTAGCACTGCATGGGTGCACAAGAAGATAAGAGAAGGCTGTAAGGGCCCTTCCTCTCCTTGTCTCACTCTTGGTCCTTGGACTTTGTGGATGTGAAGGCTTGAGTGGAGATAAAGGACTGGAAATCCCAAGGAGTGTAGAAAAGGGTAGCAGTCCTTTCATTCTCTGGGCTAGCTGACAGAGCAAGGTCAGCAGGCAGACAGCACAGTAGATAGGAAAGAGGAACATCTTTGCTTTAAGTGATCTAACAGAGTATTTTCAGTCCCCATGGACTCCCAAATTTCTACCCTACCTTAATCCAAACCTAGAATGTCTCCATGTTCAATACTATATTTCAAACTGGTCTTCAGCCTTCTGAGGGTCTGTGAACTACAAAAGATAGCCAAGAAAATTAAACCTGCTTTCAGTACGCTTAAATTTTCAGGATAGAGTTTGGAAAATTTGAAGACTGACCAGTCAGGAATGACTGACAGCTAAAATCCTACCCTAATATTTAACAGTTCAAAATCTGTAAGCTGCCTCTTTCTTTTATTCCCCAGCGCCTATTCAGTGCTGTCTATGTCTCCTGAGCACAATGTTAAGGTGTATTTCAGATTCTCTTGCAGATCTCTGCTGACAATTATCCTAGAGACTACCAATTTCTCCTTCTAAGGCTGTCCCTCTATTTGTGAGCAATAGCAAAGCAAGGATGGACTGGAAGTTTCCAGCTATAGATCAGGAACGGAGATATTCAAGATTTTGGCTGAAGAACTTCTCCACGGTTCAGATGTGTATTTGTGGAAAGTTACAGACACACAACAGAGTGGCACTGAGCTGGGATCCGAGCAGAGAATGAGGGCTGAGTTGGGTAGACAGCAACCAAGAAAGGGAAATACAGCAAAGATCATCAGCAGAAATGATGTCTTCAGTCTTCTTCTGATTATCAGTCTGGTCTTTAAGCTAGAATACACCCTTGTTTACATGCCATGACACTGCTCTTAAAACCTTTACTAAACCTACACTTTGTACAGAGAGAAAGAAGTCTTTGCTAGCCCAATACAAACAAGGAGTGTATAACAGTCAACACTTATTAACTCACCCCTAGGGAGACGAATTAACCCACCAAAATGTCATCACAACTGTGGTAACGCCACACCAAGCCTCACTGCGCTTATCATCACTGATTTTTGTATGTTGTAAATTTACACCTAGAAAGAAACAGGTCAAGGTGAAACTTAGGAGGATAACGTGTCACCGTTTAGATTAACCAAGGATGGGTGCCTCACCAGCAGTGTCCATATTTCAGATGGCATGCCCCTCTCCAAAATCCCTGTGCCAATCTGGGGCCTTGTTTCCTCTCTTGGCCACTCTAGGCAGTTTGTGTTACACCCCCAGAAGATGACAAACCTCATTATTTTAGTTGGCATTACATGCCATTTTAATGACCTTATGTTTGCCTTGCCTTTCAGACATTAATGAACAGTGTTTGACTCCGTGACTTCCCCTACAAATGTTTCTCCAATTGACAAATTGTTAAATTCTCTACCTGTATGGGATAGGTCAGGACCTTAGCACCATGTGTTTGCTTTGGTTGTGCCTGTTTTACTTTCACACTTGATAGGGCTGTCCTGCTACTGAATGCTCCAGCACTTCTCTCCCCATCAGTTCTTTACTAAAACAATAAACAATCCAGTACATTCAAAATGCTGCAGTCAGAGAGGAACATATAAATATTTCATCATGCACTGGCTCTTAGAAAAATGTGAACAAATTAAGGCTCTCATGTCTCGCTTGCGAGATCAGTATTTTATCTTCTCTCTATTAAAAAAGTAATAATCAGAGAAACGCTGTAAACTAACATGAGGTCTCCTGAGCAACATGCAGCATGTCATTAGTCTTCTATTTATATCACACACACAGCCCCAGAAGTCATGGTATAAGGAAAGGGTATGCAATAATTAGTGCCGGAAGAGTACTGAGTTCAACGTGCAAATGAAACAAGTACTAATCATCCAGATGGTGTCATCTCTCCGGAGTTTCATTCTGACTGAGGATTATTAATCTTTCTTTTTTAAAAAATTTTTGTTCTTTTTAATGCAACCCACAGAAAAATAATGCAGAGGGTGAAGAGGCAATACAGTATCATTTATTACTGCTGTTAATTAGTTGTGCAATGATGATGCCTGGAGATCTAAGAGAACAGAGAGCAGATCCCTATTGTGCTGAAGTCTGTACAAATACAGAGAGATGGTCCCAGCTAAGCATCGTGAAGGGCAGCACGGGTAAAGTGGCTTAGACATAGAGCTAGGGACATCTGAAGAACCTGCCACATGATTAGCATTTTGTGACATCCTTTGCATTTCCACAATCATTTTAACCCCTGCTCTGCCCATCACCACTTCTCACCCTTCTAACTTTACTTTTTCTTCTAATTTCCTTCCCGTAAGTTCTGCTCCCTGCCTGTGACCTTGGATTTCTGCAAGACTCCTTATTATGTTTCCTTCTTTCCTCTTTCAAAAGCTCTTTTGAAAACAGCACTTTTCCAACCAATTCCTTCCTGCTTCACAGAATCCACAAGCCCATTAGCAATTTATAGCACTGTATAAGTATATGATCAGAGTCATCTGTGAGGCTAAAATCTTCTTTTAGAAACCAATATTCTGCTTTTGCTGAAGTCAGAGAAGTAACATGGTTTTTAATGAAGGCAGATTCTGGTGCATGTTCTTCTCTATATTTTCGGGTACTTTAAAGCCAGACTTAGCACCTCCTACAGTGGTATACTACCATCAAAGAAATGTAGGGTAAAATTTTCTTTGCCCTAAACTCTGTGTCAACTTGAGGCTTATTTGTCTCTTACTAAAACTGGAGATACTATTAAATTCTTGTTGTTGTTGTTGTTATTATTATTGTTAATATTACTATTAACGATATTCTCCCTGTATTCTAGATTTTGTTGGAAATCATACTGATTTCTTCAACAGGGGTTACCTGATGCCATGTAAAACCCAAAATCGAATTCCTCAGTCAGAATTGACACTTCTAACAGATGTTAATTTTACTATGAGACAGCATTAAAAAAAAAAAAAATAGGGAGGGGCCAGGTGTGGTTGTTCTTCATCTATTTAGACAATTTAAAAAACTGTGGGCCTGACTTCAGTCACTTGTGTCTGCATTACCCACACATAGCTCCACTGCCATCAAGATATACACTTACACTGATGCAAACAAGTGGATAATCAGCCACATAAAATTCGTAGATTGGTTGAGGAGACCAAAATCAATTTTCTGCCATGCAAAAGATTTCCTAGTGTTTAACAGAAGGGGCCAATGCCCTGAGCTATTAAGATGGGATGCCACAGGGAGCAGGGAAAAGAAGGCAACTGTTGGTTGGATATTCCCTTTCACCAGACCACTAGGCTCCTGAGTCTTTAGAGGCTCCAGCTGTCAAGTCTTTATCTGTAAAATGAGAATAGTTTATTTCAGGAGGTGTTGCAGACATAGATAATCAAAGATCATCGGCTGCTGTGACCCTAAAATAGGGAGAGGCTGTAAAAGACTTTCAGAGGAAGGCAAGGAGGGCAGCTTCTCAACACCTAATTCTTAGTAGGCTCTCAGCCAAATTCTCACTGTGAATGAAGCGCCTGATTTTCCTGTACAATGCCTGGGGAGAGATTAAAAACAAAGCTACCCTCCCAGCTGAGGTGGGGTTAGAAATTTCTGAGGAGAGGTCTGTTAAAGCTCTCTCTTCCCTGGGCCTTAAGTGCTTTTTGGCTTCAATCATCCTTAGGCTTCATCAGGCAATTACCTCCTACTGGAGACACAACTGGATGTGGGCTGGCTGTGGAGCCACAGCCTTGAAGTTGCAGCTGGTTACGTGCATATGCCAGTTGTTTCTCAGGAAAGAGAAAAAGAGGTGCTATTTTTAAAAATCAGAACTTCCAGAAGAGTACCAGAGCTCAGTTCAAATACCCCTCTTAGATTGGATGCTTTTCTAATGTGAGGAGGAAGTATTCCACAGGGGCTTCAGTGTATATCTCTCCCCATTAACTAGGCACTTACCAGGCACTCTACATAACTCTAAACCACCATTGCTATCTGGGTACAATGTACGCCATTAGCTATGGGTCTGGGGAACGAAGAACTGGTCAAAACAGTTAACTGCTGCTGATGGTCCTGATTAGGAGTGCAGTGAACTGTTTGTCTTGTCAGCAAGCCCAGGAGTACAAAGGGCCGGTGAGTTTAGTGCCATTTGCCTGGCAAGACTGGTCTTCTGTGCCAAACCCCACTGCATCCATTAGGTAGATTGCCTTCATAGAATCATAGAATCATAGAATGTTTTGGGTTGGAAGGGACCACTAGAGGTCATCGAGTCCAACCCCCCTGCAGTCAGCAGGGACACTGCTAACTAGATCAGGCTGCTCAGAGCCCCATCCAACCTGGCCTTGAATGTTTCCAGGGATGGGGCCTCCACTACCTCTCTGGGCAACCTGTTCCAGTGTTTTACCACCCTCATTGTAAAGAATTTCTTCCTTACATCTAGCCTAAACCTACCCTGATTTAGTTTAAAACCATTACCCCTTGTCCTGACACAGCTGGCCCTACTAAAAAGATTTTCCCCATCTTTCCTATAGGCCCCCTTTAGGTACTGAAAGGCCGTAATCAGGTCTCCCCGCAGCCTTCTTTTCTCTAGACTGAACAAGCCCAACTCTCTCAGCCTGTCCTCATAGGAGAGGGGCTCCAGCCCTCGGATCATTTTTGTAGCCCTCATCTGGACCCGCTCCAACAGTTCCATGTCCTTCTTGTGCTGAGGGCTCCAGAGCTGGACGCAGTACTCTAGGTGAGGTCTCACCAGAGCTGAGTAGAGGGGCAGAATCACCTCCCTCGACCTGCTGGCCATGCTTCTCCTGATGCAGCCCAGAGTAGGGTTGGCCTTCTGGGCTGCCAGTGCCCATGGCCGGCTCATATCCAGCTTTTCATCCACCAGCACCCCCAAGTCCCTCTTGGCAGGGCTGCTCTCGATCCTTTCTCCCCCCAGCCTGTATTGATACTGGGGGTTACCCCGACCCAGGTGCAGGACCTTGCACTTGGCCTTGTTGAACCTCATGAGGTTCACACAGGCCCACCTCTCCAGCCTGTCCAGGTCCCTCTGGATGACATTGGTTGTGTGAGGGGCTGAATAACCTCTGTTCACCAGTGAGTCTGTGGGAGTTGAAGGTTATTTGGAGGTGGGAGTTGGAAAGGCTGACTTTTCATGGGAAAGTGCTGATTTTACCACCATTTGCATGAGGAGAAGTCTCTCCTAGATCTCCAGAAATGGATTTGGTTGGGGTTTTTTTCCTGCAAAAGAAAGGATGAGGAATTGAATGAGTGATAGCCTGCAATGTGTGGGTCTGATATGCCTATCTCTGCTCCAAAGAGTGTGGCAGAGGGCCTACCTACATCAGTATGGATGCAAATGCTGGGCTATGGGAGCACTTTTTTTTCTTCTTTTGTGGAAAACATACCAGTGTTTCATCACAATGTCTAATGGTGCCAATGCGACAGGTTGGGGAAATCAGGCTTTACCTCAATCTTGCCAGGACCTCAAAAAACAAGTGCTTCAGAGTGCAAGAGGAAAAGCAGTAATTAGATCTTTAAAATAGCTTATCTCCAGTAAGATCAGGGGTCAGTGGAGCCATGATATAACTTTCAGCAGTGGTAGCAGGAATAAGACACGGCTACTCCTCACACTTGATGTAATGCAGAGTTTTCTTCCATTGCAGCTCTTGTTACTAATTTATGACTGGTTCGTTCAGGTCCATGCGTATCAGGGGTCTTTCCCTTTCTCACTCCCAGCTGGAATGATTAGCTTGCACGTTCACAAGAAGCACAAAGCTGGGTTTCCTCACCTTGGTATCTCAGATACACTACTTGTAAAATGAGTATGTTGCTTGTGTTCATCACTGTGGGGTTCTGGGACTGCGAAACAAAAGACCCCCCACCAGCCATTCTTTCACCCTGGTAATATAACCACAGCAAAACATCATACCTAAAATTCACAACTTCATGGCTTTCAGGAGAGTGACCCTCAGGTCTATCTATTCTGCCATCTCTGGAGGAGTCAGCAAAATAGAAGAGTTGTGCTATGCTTGGCCATTACCTCATTTTTCTTTCTTTTCAACCATGTGCTGCCTTCAATCTCTTGGAGTTTCATATGTCAAGAGCAGGAAGTAAGTGGGGCGTAGGATTTTCCTTTCAGCATTGTTCAGGCAATGACAGGATGCTGCACAGATGGAAGAAGCTTGTTTATACTGAATGCGCTGGAGTTATTGATAAAAGACAGCTTCATCCCTCTCTGAACAACACCCTCTGTCCTGGCGTCTTGAACAGGTGCCATGAGCTCCACTCCAAGATTAGCCATAACCTGCAGACAAACAACTTCCTGAAACACAACCACTTTGAAAGCAAAGTCCGGGGTTTTCTTTTTTTTTAAATTTTATTTATTCTTTAAACTATTTTTGGCTTCCCATGTATAACTGAGATAGCCGTGCTGTATCTTGCTGCTGCAGCCATGTGTAAAAGACCTTAGTAGGAGGTCCTGTTTTAGCCATACTACATGTCTCCCAAAACTAGGGAGAGCTGTCCACACCTGAGGAATGTAAGATTCACAGCAGAACCCCACTCAATGAGGACCACCAGCCCTTTCAACCAGAAACCTCTTCTCAAGTCCAGGAAGGAGTCTATCTAGTAAGACCTCACAACCCACCCTTCAATCTGTATTCTTTTACTACTATCTACCCCTACCCATGACTTTATACAAATGTCTTATGAGAGGCCCTTTTATTTCTGCATGTAGTTTACAAAAAATACTGTGTTTTGATAGAAACAGGTTGAACACAGATGCCTCATAACACAGGCTCACTGTTGGTCTTGAGCTGACAGAAAAGCAAGTGCAACAGGAAAAGGCACAGAGAAAAAAACAGAAAGCATCGTCATGTTAATCTATAAAACCTTGATACTCCTTTATCTTATATACTGCATGCAATTCCGATCTCTACATCACGAAAAGAATGTACTAGAACTAGAAATACAAAATACAAAAAGGGAAAAAAGAACAACCAAAGAGACCACCTCTCTTCTCTATGGACAGATACTTAACAGAAGATGATGTGTTTGTCTGGAAAAAAGAAGATGGGGGGAGATACAATAGCAGAAATAAAAGTTTTGAAAATCCTGAAGAAAGAAAATAGGCAATGATCACGCATTATTTCTCACAACTTAAAAGTAAGGGGGAGTAAGAACACAAATGGAATTATGAGGCAGGTATTTGGCAAACATCAAAAAGATTTATGTTTTCATATAGTGTCCAAGGACACAGTGGAACACATTGAAACACAATTTCAGAAATGCCAACATGTGATTTGACAGATTCTTGGAAACAAAGTCCATCAACAGCTATTAAACATAAATATGCGTATCCAGTGCTCAGATAGAGAAGTACCCTAAATGCTGGTTCCTGGGATTTAGGAAGGTATATCAGGAGAAATGTCACCCTTGCCTTTTCTTCTCCTTCACCAGCTGTCAGGAGCAGGTTACTGCTCTAACAGGCTATAGTCTCACTAAGAAGAGTCTTTCTCTGGTACACAGTGCACTGTAATCACGAGTGATTACATCAGTATCACTACGTTAATAATGACACTGAAATGTAATATTTGGTGTTTCTTTCACACAAGAAAAGCAGAAATTCAAGAGCGGATCTTTTCCACCCACATCCTTCCATGATAGCTACTTAAGTTACTGCATTTTGATTAAGAAATAACTGCACAGCCTGAAGTCGAGGAAACACAGAGAGGCAGTTATGAGATGAAGCTTTATTTCCTAGAAATCCAAGCCCAAATGCTCTCAGTCTTTGCAGGACTTCTGCTGTGCAGATATCTGTACTCCTGATGGCTCGTGTCAGTGTTTTGCAACATGCAGTAGTCCTTCCTTGTCTCTCTCTACTTCATCTATCACTGTGTTGAGTTTGTTAATTAAGCAAAGGCATGGACAGAGAGGGGTGCAATCTACCCTCACAAGATGAGTAATACACAAAAAAATAGGAAAGGCTACGGTTTCACCCCAGTCCTTACACTGAGATAAATGCGTAGTTATATAGACCTAAGAGCAGAGTTGGAGGTGGATTTCCCATTATATCTGCAGAACATATGACAGGTAGATGTGCTTGCTCCAAGTGGCCAAGTCTAAGCTAATAAGCCCTGCTAAGGAGTCCCATAATAGTTATTCTGCCTTTCTAGCACAAATAGAAGAGCTGACTGGCTCCCATAACAAAACTGGTCTTAGCCCATTGCCCTCCTTTCTGCTGCCAACATGTAAAAATGTTCAAAACTAAGGTTTGGACCATGACAGTTAGATGAATCTGCCTTCTTCACTGGGAAATAAGTAGAGAAGAGGCATAGGAAAAGGAACAGAAGCTTAGGGGCAGACATCCTGCTCACACAGAAACACAATCTAATAAGCAGATTATTCTTTGGTACACTTTATCCTTTGGCCATGGGGCCTCTCAGAACCTATATGCTACAGAAAAGTATTTAACCTTCTGTACCATTTTATGCCTTGCTTGGCATGGCTTTTGCCTTGGCAGGGGGGAAAAGGAGGCACAGGGGTCAACTGGCTCACAGATATTGCACTTAACAAACCATTAGCAGACTTGGTGACAAGATGCATTCCTGCCAGCATACCTTCCTCTTCCTGTACAGATCCAGAATATGCTAAAGTCAAGAATATACCAAAGTTGATGGAAGTCTTTCCACTTATTCCCTGCGCTATGGATCTGGAGCTCTGGATTTTTCAATTTTAGTAATGAACACAAGATGAAGAAACAGTTGTGGTGATAATAAAGGAAATAAAAAGTCATTTTGGTTCACCATCCTCTTCTCTTGCTGAACAGAATTTTACTACTCCTTGCCTCTTTCTGTTTCAACTACTGGCATCTCTTTAAAACTTTTGCTTTGAACGTTTTTGGGCATAAACACAGTAAGCAGAAGCACCTCAGTGAAATGAACATGGTATGACAAAATAATAGCTGTCAGGGGATTTAGCAAAAGCAATGGTCTTATAAAATTTCCACTTCTCTCCAGAAGATATGAAAACCCAGTGGAATCCCTTACCGGTGTCACTTGCGTGTCTCATGTGTAGTCTGCAGGCCTCAGTCAGTGCCCATTTATGCTGGGATGATAACAACATAGGATTATTCAGGAAAGGGACCTATGGAGGTCGTCTAGTCCAACTTAAACCAAGGTCAGCTATGTGGTCAGAACCCACATTCTTTAGATTTGGGGGGTTTTAAGATATTTGGGTCTTGAAAGGAAAACCAAAACTTTACAAGGTTCCTACATATCTTTGAGTTCTCTGTGACTTTATTAGAGTAGAATTTAGGTGGTGAAGTTTTCTGTTACAGCAGACTTGAGAGAATAACTCAGAAGAACTCTTCCAGCCCTAGTCCCTATGACTCACAAGAAGGAAACAAATGACAACTAGCCTTGAAATCCTGCATCTTAAAAAAACCCAGGGAAGAAATCTGCTGTGCCTAAATGATTATTGTCACCCAGGTCACTTCTATTCCTTTCATTTCCTTTTTTCTCCCATGTCAGAGTGATAAAATAAGCATCTTAATTACATGGTGTGAATTCCACTCTGAGAAAGAGCTGAGCCTGACAGGTTTGGTACATAATTCACAATGATTCTTCTCATGCAAACATGGGAATCAACATTTATTGTTTTTCTGAAGACTACAGCATGGAGCTCAGGGATGCCTTAAACTCAGAAGGCTGAGAAAAATCCCAAGCCTATTGCCTTAAATGTATCAAACAAATTAAATATGTTTGCGCATGGGAAAAATAAAGAAAAACACTTACATCGCCTTAATTGTTTAAAAATCCAGGAGTATAAAACCTAAAAATTGTATGTATAGAGAGGGAATAAAATTATTTTTTCTATTCACAACAGTTTCTCTAAGTTGGGGTACCAGAGCTCAGGTACTGGGCTAGGCACGGTGTCTTACAATAATCAGATAGATACACTTCCCTCATACTTGCATGACATTTTCTATAAAATGAATGAAAACAGGTAACAAACCAACTACTTCCTACTGGAAAATACATCTCCCTCACCACTAAAAAGCTGTATATGCTTTATGATTTTCTAAGGCAAAGAAATTCTCCTAGCTTTTGCAAGAGGTGTGAGGTTCTGGGGCCCAGTTCAATGGGAGAATGTTGTATTTGGCTTAAAAGACTAGTACTCCAAATGGAAAAGAGAAATCAATGACAGCAAGCTGAATTTTTTTTGAACAGCTGCTCTTTGCTGCCTCCAAATTACTCAATGCATGTTGAATTTGTAGATGTTGAATTCCCTTTTGGATGCAGGTTTAGCCTCTGCTGCAGAGACAGCCAAGCAAGATGGAGCACTTACATTTAGTTCAGCAAATGGAAGGCAAGGAATGGTCTTGCAGGAGAAGCAAGGACAAATCTCAACCGCTAATACAGGAAATAAAGGCAGCCCTATAACATGAGAACATCAAGGGATAGAATATATTTATACATTATAATTTAAAATATATTCCTAATGCAGTGGACTTCTTCCATCCATATTTGGATGTGACTATTTTCATTCCCAAATATCTCATGAGGCTGCGAGTTCTATCTCTGAGCAAATGTAGAAGCACTTCCTTTTTCACTGTGTAGTTTGTTGAGCAGTAGAACATCTGATGAACAAAAAAGCTTCACTGGGATTCAGGAATTAGGCATTTCTACCCCATTTTTCTCCTCTTGGAGCTTCTTGTGAAAAGTGTTTTTGGAGCATGACCAACATATCCGATAAGAGTGACACTTTAAAAAAAAGTTACAGCTTGAGGAAACACCACACTGTTGTAAAATCTCCTAATGGTCACATAGCTGCCTGGCCCTTGGGAGACTGGGTTTCAATTCTTTCATCAGGAGGAGGAGCCTCAAAGCTGTACCCTCCTGGCAAATGCCCTGTCTCCCAGGAACAGGGTATGCTGGGTGGAAAGGCAATTAAATCCTGCCACTGTACAGCAAAAGCTAAAATAACATTTTAAAGCTTTTTTTTTAGCTAAGAAAAGAGCATTAATAGGAACAGGATTGTGCAGCCCAATTGTCAGGGAAGGGAAAGAAGTGTCATTTCCCCCTCTCCCCTTCTTCTGAAAAGGGAAGAAATTTGGAACATTTAATCTATTCTGTAATAGTAAAGAAAATCACCAAGATGTGTTGTCTGGCTGTAAAACCACGGCGTAAATCCATGGAGAGAGTCTTCTCACTCAAGAACAGAATGGACTCATCTGTGTTGCTTACTGAGAGCAGTCACTGGCTTATGCTATTCCCCATGCCACATCCAGGCATCATCCAAAAGACTTTTAGGTGAGCCTGTCAAAACTATTCTAGAGAGAGTAATAACAGTTAATGTTAGGGATGAAAACATGCTTGTGCTTGAAAGCATTCCTTGGCCTTGTGTAGTGTACCCTTCATTGCCAAAAGAGGCTGACATTCAGAGTGTCTTGCTCCCCAAGCAAGAGAGACCAAAATTTATAAAGCCTGAGAAAGTTCATCACCATTTTTAGGTCACAGCAAGGAGAAGCTAAGCTTTCTGGAACATTTGTGGTAGGAATTTTTTTATTGGAGGGAGGGCTTTGGTATGAAGGCACCGGTATTAATCCCTACTGACAATTCTGTCAGTGGCTAGGAAAGAGAACTGTGAGTCAAAAAGAAGGTTCCTCCTTAAAGTTTATTATTTTATTTAGCTCTCTAGATTTTTCAGCATTAAATCTCATTTGGTGGGGAGAAGTGCCTTCTAACAGATGTACATTTTATAATGGGCATTTCAAAGATGCAAGGACTAAAGGAAAGCATTTCTGTCTTAAGTACACTCATCTCTCAAATGACCAGTCCGCATATGTAGACAGAATATTCAGTTACTGTAATCTGTACACTACAGAACACAGAGTACTGAGAAGCAGAAGTCAATAAGAATATTTAATAAACAGGAGCAGAACAGGAAGACTACACTGAATTATCGCCAGCTTGTTATCCTTACGGGTCCTATTCTATCCAATTTACTCTCCTTAAAAACTAATTTTCCTTTATTTCAGTTAGGCACTCAACCTTCTCCACCATTCACAACAATTGCCTCTTCAGAAAATAGACAGGGGAAATATAGAAAAACATAGGCTGAGGAGGAATAATGTAACCAAAGCAAAGACGGCAATTGCAGAAGTGAAGATAGAGCCTCTCAGTTTTAGATCAGGGGATGCTGCTGGAATCTTTCTGGGTCCTGCAGCATCCTGCATTTTGCACAATTTATTGATGGGTTCATAGCAAAGCAGACCTACCTCCTCCCTTTCCTTTTTCCTCTTTTTTGTTTTTTGGTTATAATTGGCCTTTCTCCATGGAGTATATTGTTAGCCTTTAAGCATATTGTTACTCTACTAATTGCTTAAAGTTAAGAAGGACCCGGAAAGGCAATTTAAAAAAAAAAAAAATTATTCATGCCAAAATAAAGGATAACATTTTGGGTTCATCCTGTTAGCTCAGTGCCACAATGTCAGCCTTACTCAGTTTCCTGGCTACCATCTTCTCCCCAGGGAGTCAATGTTCACAACAGATGACAAAGGAACTTGCTGGTAATTGCAGTGGGGATTTCCGATCTCAGTGACGGCATGGGAGGTCACGGAACAGACCTCAGGACCCATCTGTTAAGTCTGGGTTTGGGTTAGAAAAGCAGGCGGAAATACTGTGAATTCAACAACTCTTCATCTCTTGAATGCCTGACTTGCATCCCCTGTGGAATTGCTCACCTCGGCCTTTGGAGGGCTGGTCAGACATCTGCAAAAAATGGCCCTGTAAGGTTGAAACACCGGACAGAAACATCAGAGCAGTATTCCTTCGCTAACCTGAAGACCCAGCCAGTAAGGTCATTTCTTCTGCTGCTCTGGAGTGTTCAGGAGGTTTAAGCACTGTCATGTGCTTACCTTCCACAGCACATCATATATATTCAGGAAAAAAATGTTTTATGCAAAAGGTAAGTCAGCCACATGATTAAAACTAGCTGCTTAAAAATGTATAGATCTAACTCAGGCACAAATTTTCACCCACATTAAGGAACTGCATGGATAAATATGATTTTTTACTGACAACTACCACTGAATTAACTTGAATAAAGCCAGAGGCTGAACACACGTTTTAAGGTATTTTCTTGTTGATTCATATAGACTGGGCTCCCCCTCGAAGCTGGCTCCTGGTCACCTTAGAGAGAAAAAAGAATCTGGCTATGAAACGGGAGGATCATATTTGACTCCTGTGCATTAGGTAGACTGTAGCAAATCCTAACTGCACTGTTCCAAGGAGTCTTCTAAGGACTGCCACCCCACTGACACAACACAGAGGTGCTCCCAAGCAGTATAGGAATGTATACTTACATCTGTGCTGTTATCTTTGTGGAAAGAAAGACTGGAGTGCCTTCGAATTAGGAAATGAGGCCGTTAGAGTTCAGTGTCTAGGTTTTCTGCCTAGTGAACAAGTCAAAGTTTTCTATATTCAAATACACAAAATTGGGCATTTTGGATGTTGCTTTCTTTATCTCTTATGATCCATTTGGCCCTGGAGATGGGAGAAATCCCAGGACTCAGTGGTGAAGAAAGAAGATAGATCTCCATTCTGCATTAGGTGACATTTCTTGAAACCTCCTGACCAGAGAGTGGAGAAACAGCAACGAGTATTTTGCAAAGTGAGTTTGGGGACGTTATATACCCTGGGCTAAATCTGACCAGAAGACTGTTCTGTTGCATAGAGGAGGGTTTTTAATCATTCAGAAGTAGCTTTTTAAAAGATCTAGCTCCTTCTGCCTGCAGCAGATCAAGAAAGCAGGCCCACAGGATCAAGAAGAGAAGGCATGAACCTCCAAAAGACACATCCTAGGGCCATCCCGAGTTTCTAGATGTACAGTCATTGCTCAAGGGGAAATGTGAAATCTTGGACTATGTAGGCAGAGCCTACCCATTTGCCTTTGTCTGTAGGGAGAGATGAGGACTCAGATGAAAAATGTGTGTGATAAAAAAATCCCTACCTTCCCCTGACTCAATTTAGCTCCTTGTGCTGGGCTACTCTTGCACAGTAAATGTGTTTTCTTATTGGTTTTCTTCTCCCACACTCTCCTTTCTCTGTCTTTCTCTTTCTTTACCTTTTTTTATGGCACGCAGCATTTCCCATTACTTTTCCTGAGTTCTCACAGCGGTTTTTCTAACCTGTTGCCCTGAGTGACCTGAGCTGGAAAGTGAGCTTTGTTATACTTCTGGATACTGACTGCTAATGGAGAAGTGAGAGAACCCACCTTGCACCAAATTGCACTTTCACCTCAAGAGTACACTTGTCACAGATTACTTTTTGTCTTTCTCCAACCTCTGCCTTTTTATTAACTCTGGTCAAAACCCCACCCATGAGCAAGCCAGCCCAAATGCACATCTAACGTTGAGGTGCACCTTCTCATATCCAAGATGGTTTTTAACTGCAGTTTTGTTGTAAGTGGGACACTCATCTTTTGCAGTTCAAGGCTTTGTTTGACACCAGTGAAGTCAGCTTCAGAAAAAAAAAAAGTCTCCTTTATGGATCTGAAGTGCACCCTTGCACTGTAGTGATCAGCAGCACTGAGCATTTTCTCAACGGTTTGTTGTGGAAATCTGCACTCTAATGCTCACATGGTGTGGGAAGACAACCGCATTCAAATAAATCCAGATGTAATAGTATGAGACAGTTATTAGTTAAATAGCATCTGCTCTCAATACATAACCCTTATTACAGCTAATAGGAAATACACACACACACATGGTTATAGGCTACATACATCATGCAAGGACCAACAGGTTTCATCTGCTGTTGTCAGGGCCAAAGCTTTCCAAATTGAGCTGGAATAAGACAGAGCTCTCCATGGAGGAAAAAGCAACCCAACTCTTTGTGTCCCAGCATTTTCTTGTTAGAGGATTAGCACACAGATGCTCAGGCTGTTCCCAGTGGGCTCAGGGCCATTTATTGGGCCAAACAGATCAATAAATGACGTATTGTCACCCACTGTATTGGTGGAGCAAATTGCAGCTATGCATATCTTTACCATGAAGAAGGGTCTGTATCTTACAGAGACCTTTTCTCCTGTGGCTCATCATCACTATTGTCTTAATAAGGGCAAATCTGAGCCACTTCATACAAAAAAAAAAGGAAGGGAAAAAACATTAAAAAAAAAAAAAAATTGCTTTTTTTCACAACTACGCTTTAAGCAACACTAGGGCTCCATTAACTGCCAGTGGCATTAATGGAAAAAAAAACATAGGCTTCAGTAGGATAAGGATTTCATTCAGTAAGCAAAAGAAAGATTGTTTTACAAGTAAGAGAAATCCACTTTTAAAGTTCTGCCATCTTTCCACTTACTGGATGAAATTGGCTGCACCTCCAGTCTGAGATGTCTGCTGCCACCTCACCCCTGCAGAAGAGTCACTAAGCCTACACTCAATAGATGCACTAATATGTATGGGAGGTTTCTATTTACATAAACATTACATTGAGACGGAGGAAAATCTTGCACAGGTTTGAAAACCCCTTCACTGGCATATACTTTATAAGCAGCAAAGTTGCATGTCTCTGCTAGTTGAGGTTTGAATTTTTCCCCTTTGTTTATTATTTATTTGTTTATTATTAGGAAATGGTCTGAAGTTGCACCAGTGCAGGTTTAGGTCAGACATTAGGAAAAATTTCTCCACAGAAAGGGTTGTCAGGCACTGGAATGGGCTGCCCAGGGAAATGGTTCTTATCCCTGGAGGTATTTAAAAGGTGGGCAGATGAGGTGCTTAGGGACATGGTTTAGTGGTGGGATGGCAGGGTTAGGTTAATGGTTGGACTTGATGATTTTAAAGGTCTTTTCCAACCTAAACAATTCTATGATTCTATTTTTTTTTTCTTTCTGATTAGATCTTTAGAATTTGGGGTTTGTTCTAGAAGAAAACTAATTTTTTTGTTAGAGGAGGATTGTACTGTCACATTCCAGACAACAATGAAACACCTTGAGCTGTTTGTGAAAAGGCAAGTTAAACAGTGCTCTGCCTCTGAGAAGAATGACTAGTTTGCTTTGAAAGGCTGACCTAAATTGAAGAATGCAAAAAAGGAGAGAAATATAGATCAGTGAATATTCAGAAACCTGAGAAGTTGTTTATACTGTGATAAAAGTGTCAAAATAATGAGCTTGATAATATCTACTTTTTTTCCTCATATCACACTTTTTCATTTTGTTTAGGAGTCAGAGAAAGGCTGTGACTCGGTAGCCTTACTTACTAAAAGCTCTTGAACTTTGTTTTAAACTGTAGTGTGGGGAAACTCACTTATCTTAAAAGTCTACCATCAGAGAGTGAGGATTACAGCCCATTTAATCAATTCTGATATAATCGGACTAATTTTTTAGCCCCCTTTCCTAATCCCACAAGGCTTTATTGAAAACTTTTTCAGAGTCAGCATAAGGCATACTGCACTGTGTCTATAACAAACAAGAAACTTTATCTCTTAACCTCTCAATGTCTGCATATGTCTGAGAGGAAACAGTTAAATGATGGAAGTGCTCTGATTCTGAGTGCCCAAATTTTCTTGGGCAGTTCCCAACACAGTATTGGTTAATCCAAAGAACTAAAGAAAGAGGGAGAAAGACATATGCACACACAGACGAATGAGCTAGGCTTGAAGAGCTGCTTGCAAACCATGATTTAGCTACAAGCCAGTGGAAATACAAATGGTCTCCTAGCATAACAGACAATCTGACAGTTTTATATTGGATAGGAGATGAGATTAGCCCTGCAGATGCAAACAAATGCTAGCCAACGGTGTATTGCTATATATTGATACAGACATATTTGCAAATTCATACACTTTATGAAGCCAGACACAGGATTATTATTACTTGCTTGCAAACAGAAAATAATAAATGTCAGTATATGTAGGTATATAAAGCATAAACAAATATGCTCTTTGGAGGGTTCTGTTCTGACTTCCTTATTATAATCCTTCATTTTAACAAGAATTAACTGAGGAAAAATCTTTATGTTGCATCCAGTCTCTGACTGTCTCCAGTCCTTATGCAGGCAAAGCTGTCTTGCAAAATTATGAGCACCATTTGCAAAAACATTAAAAGAATAAGTGACTTCAATGCCATTCTCAGAAGTGTTTAGCCTCACAGCCTTAATGGCATTAGAGCTAACAGACAACCTCTAAGCCATCTCCATCTCCAATACTCCATTCCATCGGTCCGAACGCTGCCTGTCTCCTTCACATGCAGCATTTTGACACCTAGGTAATATTCACAAAGCCCTTTGAGGACTGAGCATGAATGACTTTACAAGACCTAGTAAAAAACCATGGCAAGCCTTTTTCATTGTTCCAAAAAGAAAGCAGATTCATAAACCCCCCACAATTTTCACACTATAAAAGTACTGTTTCTAATTTTATTCTTTTCCCACTGAGAAACTGTTTAATAATCCAAATGAGAACATTTTAATTTATAAGAGAGTTCCTTCTCTCCCTTAGGACAAAGACTTTCACTTTTAAGCATTTAGCAGATCAAAACCTCTTCACTTCCATATGTGATGTACTGTCCCATAAGGAATACTGTGGTTTTTAAAATGTGAGATAGCCCTGTCCCCTCACTGTTACACATTTTCCTCCACTGTGATAATTGTGGGGGCTTACTCCCACTGGGGAAAGATTTTCTCAAAACTGGACAAATGGCAATTCCAGACATCAAAGTAACCCTTTCAGATTCAAACAAATTACACTGACTTGTAAGGGGTTTCCTATGGTACAGTCCACAGTACAGGGATTGGAATGATACATCATTTTAAACTCATCTGTTCCTTCCAGAGAAGCAGTGAACCTTGGTTTTCTCAGATACACCCAAAATCACTCAACACCAGACAAGTTTCAAGGTGGAAATAAGTTTGGGATTTGGGGTTTTTTTGGTTATGCTTTTTTTGTTCTCCCAGAAAAGGAAAGGATTATGTATTTATAAGCAATCTTGAACACTTCTCAGGTGTTATTATCTGTGTTTACCCTTGATTGCCTGATAATAATTCAGAGAGCAGATTTGTCATCTGCCTTCTCCAACCCTCACATGCCCACTGGTTTTGGCAATTATCAGAGACACCATTTTACCAAGAAGGAGAAGCCATCGTACAGCAATGTGCTGGAAAAACACATCAGGAATTTTGCAGCTCAGATCTCTGGCAACATAAGCTCACTTAATTATACCTAAATGGCACCTCCACTCCAACAGCACTGTCTGTGTCATACAGTACAGACTGCTGTTATCGCCCATGCCACATTGCAGTGATAAATAGCTCTGATGTACCACTCGTTTTTACTGCCATGTGTACCAAAATACCCCCACATTCTCCCATGTTTTTCTTTTGGAATTAAGTGTTCTGCTGTACCAAATAGGCTGGAAGTTAAAAGAATAAAAAAGTCTTCGGACAGTCTTTAAGTTTTTAGCATGCTGCTAGCGGGTGTGTGTGACAGTAGCATGACATATCCCCTGGTGTAGCCAACAGAACGAGGCAAGGTCCGTGCAGAGGGCTGTGTGTTCAATCCCATGCATCCTGAGTCAATCTTTTTGGAAACTCAGGGGTGAAAACCTGGTTCCAGAAAACTAAATTCGAGCTTTGCAATTGAATGCCATAGGGACAGGCAGCCTCTCTGAAAATCCCACAAAATGGGCTTTGTTCTAGAGGATAGGAATTCATTTTGGTTTGTGTTTTGTCAAACAGAACAAAATACTGAAATGTCCCAATTGGGGCATAAAATGTATTTGTGGGAAGCACATGGTGGTGTCTGTGCCCCATCCAGCCTCCCATCTCATCTAAGGCAAGAGACAATGAAGAAGAAAAAGCGAGGAAGGCTCAGTGACACTTTTCAGAGCCTTTCCTGTAGTGAGGATAAGGATTTCCCCACTCCGATCGATTGCTCCAGTTCCTTGTGCATTTTCCACCTTGCTTATGAGAAGCCCCTTTGACCAACAACTAGAATTTGTGCTTTGACAGTGGACATACCCCAGTCTGCACCATGCCATTTCAGTCACACTCATCTCCAGAGGGTGAGAATGAGCTCCTTGCGGATGAGAAGTCCACATTGGATTAAATTTCCTCAGTCCCCTGGTATAGGCCACGCAACAGCGTAGGGCAGTGGTAGGGAAGAGTGCGCAACAAGGACCCCGATGCTGCAGCAAAGGATGCGTGGTCACCGCAGCTGAAACACCAAAACCCACTGCTGCTACCCAGCTGAGCTGCTGTAATTCAACAGTGCAAATATCTGCCTGGTCTCTGCTTAGCTGTTGGCTGCCTTGCCAAATTCTAAGCTTTGTGTTTAATGGATTTTCAGGTAACACTCTTGGAGAGTGAGCAAAGGTATATGAGCTTCTTCGAAAGAGTGGGCTAGAGGCACTCTTTAATTTCTACCCTGTTATTGCTGCTAGCTCACTGTTTCGTAAACTGTTATTCCAAGCTCTGCTTTTCCCCCTTACACACTTTTTAAATTAGAGTAAATCTAATTAATCCAATCAGGTTAGTGCCTGCAATCGAGAGAAGAATTTGGTCCATTTTTATTGCTCTTCTTTAATTTTTGCCTCTTAATTTTTAATTAGAGTGTAAAAAATGAAACCTGTTTTTTATTAATCCTTATTTATGAAAACTGCTTCACACCATGCACAGAGAAGCACTGAGTGATTGTTCATTTTACCATGGTTATAAATATTGGATTAAATTAAATATGACACAGACAATAGTCAGAAATTTTAAAAAATGGTTTATAAAAAAGGCAGGATAGGCAATTGAGATATAGAAGAAGCATGTGTATGTGTATGCGTGTGTGTATATATAAACAAAAAAGCCCAAGAAGTAGCACAGAAAATAAAAAATTGAACACTTGAAGAACAAAGCCTAAAACTAATATAATGCTTAGAATTTATTTTCCTGTACTCTTACACCATAAAACTCAAAGCACAATAGAACTAAAGAATCAATAGATACAACACATTTCACATATTCCAAACCAGAAATTTATGAAATAAAATTCTTGTGCAACTTCTCTCTAGGTTCAGAGAGACAGTCCCCTACGTGGAAACTGGGAAAATCCTTACTAAGAACAATAAAACAGGTGGAGGTATATGATCCAGTGCACTGGCTGTTCCATGCACACTGCTGGCAGACATTTAAAAATCAGCTGTCTTCCAAGACTCTCAAATCTTGGAGGATTTTTGCGGTCAGCTTTTCATTTATGATTTTGATAGTGCATAGTTCGCCTTGCATTGAAAATTAAATAATAATCAGGGGGGAGGGGTGTGAAGCAAACACCAAGATGTATGTATTAAAAAAGAGTCATAATGCCTCTGTTGGTTCTCATTTTGATTTTCCATAACAAATGCATATGTAAAAGGCCTTTCTTTCCACTCAACACTGCTGACCAAAGCTGAAAGCAAATCATTGAAGCAATTTGCAACAATAAATGCTTAATGGGTCAGTTTCTTCTTGACCCAGGTATTAATTTATAATTTTGCTGCCTCAAATGTCAGAAAAAAACCCCAAACCTCTCTGTTTCCAGTAATTAAATGTTAACTGTATACTGTGCTGACAAAAGGTACTCATTGTGACAGGACAAAGGGTTAAGAAATAAGTGACAAAAGACATATGAAGCTTCACAGGCAATTAAATTGAATCCCTGCTTGGAAGAAAATAGGAGGATGACATCGTTTCTGGATGACACTTAGAAACACAAGGACTGAGTTTGAGCTGATATTAACCACCATAGCTAAAAAGACATAGACAGAAAACTAGGTGCAAAGCAGGCATTCAGGCAGCTCAAGTTTATTACCGAAGTTAGTGACAGACTTCATGCATGGCCTTAGTTACATACAGAAAGATGCCACAGGTAACACATCAGTGATGTGCAATGCCCTGAGGAAACACTATCCACCAATTTTCCATGTGTAGGAAGAGCTTCTTCCCCAGGCTAGAGTCCTTCTGCCATGAAATTTAGATATATAAGGAAAGTCAAAACACCTCAGGGTTGTGGCTGATCACATGGACCCCTGGATATTAACGCTGATTAAGAATTTTGCTGCTAATCTTCCCCATATTTCAGTTCCCTCTGCTGTAAAATACAATGAGTGTTTTCCATCTGACTGAGAGCTGGAGATGCCGGTGAGGTGCTTAGATACTACAGGATGGAGACCATACAATAGAATGGCTGGATCAGCTCACTTTCACCCTGAGGGTGGCCTTCAAAAGATCAGCACTTGCCATTGACTGTCACTGAGAGACCTCACAGTCCTTCACAAGTCCCTCATTATACCTTGGTAATGCTGTAAAAGGAGTATTTTTGTTCCCCTAGGCGTGTTTAAAGATATACATATATATAGGCTGTCTTTGCTACATTATCCCTACATCCATGCATGTCTCAGCACACAATATACCTGTACTTGAATGCCTGTAAATCCTTAAATCCTAGTAAATTACTGAACTGCAACTTGATAGTAGAGCTACTTTCAAACCTTGGGCTTGATTATCCTTTCACCTGCAGTGGTTTCTCCACCCATTAGACTTAGTCATCCTTTAATAAGGTGAGAAGAAAATGAGGTCTTCTTTTTCAAGTCAGATCCTCTAGGTGAGGTGCCTACACAGAAATGTTCTGTTCCCTGAGGATTCATATTGCCTGGGGTCATATCAAGCAGCAGGTGAGGCACCAACTCAACATAAGAGGAGCAGCTGTAGCTGTTGACTACCAAAGCAACTGGTATAGTTTTGGGAAGGGAAGGGAAGGGAAGGGAAGGGAAGGGAAGGGAAGGGAAGG